>JAPVLO010002244.1:0-38939 GCA_027257055.1 Cephalopachus bancanus | reverse complement strand
GGGTACATGGAGAAATATCAATGACATGGAAGTGTATTTTACACTAATTCTGTAAACTGTTTATCGCAGAGAAAAAATGTTCTACTCATACCTATTTTCTTGGCCATGTATTTTCCACTTACCACCCCATTAAAACGCATTTGTTATTTACCCATGCTTGATTCTCTCAAGGGTCTTTCTAAGTGAATGAGACTAATTTGATGAGTTATGGTTCTAATAGTATGCAATTGCCTAATGTCTTATCTTGCCCAGGTACTTTTACATTTTAACACAGTTCTTCAATGCCTTAGCTCAGTTGGGCTTTTCATTAGGTGTGGGGCCTTGTACCTGGAAAAATGTAACATTCAATATTTGTGGATAGATTTGAGAATTCCAGCTACTGATAGGGCAAGGTCAAAACGTTTTGGGGAAGAAAGTCATTTTAGTCACTTTCAAATCCATGTTCAGGTATATTTACTGGTTAGTGAAATAGGAACCGAGTGCTTAATTCACAGATACTGACACCAAAAGTACAAGTTATAAAAAGGAGAGGTTTATTAGCCAAGAGCTGGTGACGACCACTTGCTTGCTGGAAATGCAAGTCCCAAAGCAAGGGCCCCATTTGCTGCAGGTGCTTGCTTAAATAGGGCAAAACCACATTGGGACTTTCCAGGTGGGCCAAACCACAACATCCTGAAGGCATAGGTACCTTCTAAGCAATGCTAGCAGGGTTCACAGAAGGGGAAAAAAGCTGCAAGGTTTACAGAAGCTAAAAAAAAAGCTGTTAAACAGTTTAACCTAGCCAACAGGGGCTGTTGCCAGTTTCTAGGAAGGGAAACTTTTAACTGTGCAAAGGTTGAGTATGTGCTTAGCCTAATTTTTGACATTTAGGTGACTCTTTAATTCTCCTTTCACATTCTCCCCTTTCAGTTGTTCCTGGAGTCAAATCATTGACTCCTCATATAGGGGATTATATTGAGTTCTGAGGACTATTAATTTTACTGATGACACACTATTTTTAACATAACCAAGGAGGCTTTTAACTAAGCAAGGCCCTACTGTTATACCTATTAGGAGCGGAGGAAAGGCCCTGCCACTGCTGAGATCAGGGTTGTGAGCCAGGGGAACCAAGAGAAGAAGGACTGATACCAATTTCCTGAGGCTTGTCTTTGAAGCTCTCTTTGTTTTAAATTGTCTCTTACCAGGGCAAGAGTGTCTCGGATGACCCCAGATTGGTTTGCATAGAAACGGCACATTTCTCCTAGGGTCATGTATACCCCTCCTTGCTTCATGAAGAGGAGATCAAGTCCCCTCCTGTTTTGGAGCACAACCTCAGCTAAGGAATTAACTTGCTGCTCTAGACGGGATATGCTCGACTCCAGGAGTCCTAGGTCCTTATCAACATGTTTGCATAGTTCCTTGAGGTTTTGGTCCCCAATGACCAGAGAAGCTGTACTTATTGCCATGGACCCTGCAATTCCTAGGCTAATGAGGAGGGCACTAATATGGGGACCCGCTTGGTCGCCCGAGGCCTGAGAGTCCAAGGTGTTCTCGTCCCTCCGTTCCTTCATAGATATATACCTGGGATAGTATATGCACTAAGACACAGATTTCTGCATTGTCCCTGAAGTATTCTAAGGCAATACAGGGTGTTATACCTTGTGTACAAGCAAACCAGATGGTGGGGGATGCAACAGCCATGTGGAGGTCTTTAGAGGTTTTTGAACTGGGGATCCTTATTATGGAAGCGGTATTGCATGGCATTTGGTAGGGAGAATTACTTATACCATAAGAGAGAGAATAGAGGCAAGTTCCACGTCCTTGTAGATCTCTCAAAGTAAGAGCTGAGTTCTGTCCCCAGGGACATAGTCTTAAGGACTGAGCTGTAGTGAAGTCAAGAATGCGTACATGCTTTTTGGTGTTGCCTATTGAGGAGTTCACTGCAATTCCTATGTAATAAGGGGGTCGAGGGTCTAGGCATAGCCAGCAGTCTTTTGTTACCTCAGAACGAGTGGTATTTGCAAACCGGTAAACAGCGGATAGCATAGGGAGGAAATGATTTTCATTTTCGGGTGCTAATGCGGTGGGTAGGGGAGCAGGACCTGCCCCTAAAATTGTAGGGTAGGTAGAACCAGATGCCTGGGGTGGTTGGGTTGGGGGGGTGTTTAGAAAGTTTGGATTTTTGGAGAAATTAAGTTGCTGTTGGGACCCATAGGATTTAGGGTGTGGGGGATGGCCTGCCTTTGGATAGTAAATAACATACTAGGATTGGGTCCTTCAGCATATATTCCGAGCCCCCACGTTTACCCGTTTCCTATACCTTGTGGATGCTGAGGGCATCCCAAAGTATTATAGTGAGTTTAAGTGGGTTGCATGTTTGTATTTGGCTGCATTGGGAAGCAGGCTTTCTCCTGCATAGGCTTATGTATGGGTCTTGGTTTTTCCAAGAAGCAATAGTTTCGCACCCCCATGCAGCACAGTGGTATTGTCCTGCTTTGTGGCAATGGGCTGGTCCCAATGCTGGGCAAGCATAAAAACCAACAGATTTAAGTCCTTTTTCATAAGCTAAGGTGCCACTTTCATCAGTGTGTGTGCCCCCAAGGGTTAGACCTGGCCATAATATACAAAGGTCAAAATTAAAGACAGGCTGCCTGCTTCCTCTGTAGGTGGCAATTACGGTCCAAGTGACAGTATTTTTCTGTTCCCAGGAATAGTTCCCTGGAGTATAGGGATTATGTGGGTTAGGCCAATAGGCCTCAAGCTGGGGAAAGTATGCAAGGGATATGATTAAGATACCAGGGTCCCACAAAAATCTAATTTTAGAGGATCTTCTCCAGTAGCTAGTTTGTCTCCGGGGGCACAGTGGTGGCTGCCTTTACTTGTGAATGATGAATCCAGGGGCAGACCCTGTTGACTTTGATAGCTTTAGGAGTAGTAAGGATTACTATGTGGGGCCCCTTCCACCTTGGGGTGAGGGCCTCAGCTTTGTGCGGTTTTATCCAGACCTGGTCACCGGGCTAGAACGGGTGTGATGTTCTGGAACCAGTTTCCAGAAGGCTGCCTGCATGGTCTCAGTGACAGCTTGCTGAACTCTTTGAAGAGCCTGCAATTACTGAAGCAAATTATGGTTAGACAGTTCTAGTGCTTTTTCCAGTCCAATTTTTGGAAGTAACAGCGGGGGCCGTTCAAACAGAATTTTGAAGGAGGTTAGACCCTTGATGTAGAGGGTACACCTTGTCCTTAAGAGGGCATAGGGAAGGAGTGTTACCCAACCTTCGCTGGTCTCCAGGGTTAATTTGGTCAAGGTCTCTTTAAGCGTCTGATTCATTCTCTCTACCTGTCCTGAACTCTGGGGATGATAAGCACAATGTAAGTTCCAATTTATCCCCAAGGTTTTTGTAATACCTTCAGTAAGTTTAGAAATAAATGCTGGGCCATTATCTGAGCCTATTGAGATAGGTAGACCATATCTTGGTATGATGTTATTTAAGAGTTTTTTTACTGTTACAGAAGCAGTTTCAGTTTTTGTAGGAAATGCCTCGACCCATCCCGAGAAGGTGTCTACCAAGACCAACAGGTACTTATATCCATATTGCCCGGGTTTGACTTCTGTAAAGTCTATTTCCCAATGTCTCCTGGGGGTTAGTCCCTATCTCGGATCCCCTGGGGACCTTAGCATTATTAGTCTGCTGGCATAACATGCAGCCTTGAATGAGCTCCTGGGCAAGCTGGTCCAGATGAAGGAGATAGAATTCTTTCCTCACAAGTTCGGTTAGTTTTGTCCTTCCCAAATGAGTACCTTCGTGGAGCTGCCTTAGGATTTGTTGTCCCAGGACTTGAGGGAGGAAGGTTCTGCCATCCTGAAGTTGAAGCCATCCGTCTGGGTTTGAGGTTGTCTGCAATTTTTGTGCAGCGAGAAGGTCCTCTTCTGTATATTTTGGTGGCTCACATAGAACTTGGAGGAGGCAGTACCAGCAGGCAGGTGGTTCTGCGGTAAGCAGCTTCTCTGGCTGCTTGATCTACTTTTCTATTTCCTATTGCCTCTTTCGAGTTTCCTTTTTGGTGGTCCGGGCAATGAATGATGGTGACTTGTTTGGGGGCCCATATTGCTGCCAGGAGGTTTAAGATCTCCACTTTATTTTTTATAGTTTTACCCTCTGCAGTGAGCAATCCCCGCTCCCTGTAAATTGTCCCATGAATGTGTGCAGTTGCAAACACATACCTGCTGTCAGTGTAGATGTTGACAACTTTTCCTTCACCTGTTTTTAGATCCTTGGTTAGGGCAATCAGTTCTTCTTTTTGGGCCGATGTTCCCTGCAGATGAGGCTCAGCCCAAACAGTTCCCTGTAGAGTGACCACCGCTGCCCCTGCATACCTTACCCCATTTTGGATGAAACTGCTGCCATCCGAGAAAAGCATTCTCGGGACATCGGTTAGGTCCCAGTGTAGCTTTGGAACTCAGTTGTTTCATAACAACAATGTGGCGGCCCCGTGGGACTTTCTTCCGGTAGCAAGGTCTCAAGGTTTAAGCTGGGGGTATGCTGGAACTTGATGCAGGGTTGATCTAAAAGCAGTGCTTGATAATGGGTTATTCAGGTGTTTGACATCTATTTGTCAGGGGCCCATCAGAGTAAAGATTCCACTGCATGCGTGGCCATGATAGTCAGATTCTGCCCCAATATTAGTTTGTCTGAATCCTTCACTAACATGGCAATGGTTGCTATAACCCACAAGCAGGGCAGCCAGCCCGAGGCTACCGGGTCCAGTTTCTTTGACAGATAGGCGACCGGCCTGTTCCATGGAGTGAGCTTTTGGGTTAGGACCTCCCCGGGTGATGCCTTGTCTTTCATCTACATAAAGGTGGAAAGGTTTTTCAATATCGGCAAGGCAGGGGCTGGAGCTGAGACCAGCATGTTTTTAAGGGCTTAGAAAGCTTTGTTCCCCTCTGGTGTCCATTTAAAATTAGCCTCTGGTCCCTTGGTTATTTCATAGAGGGTTTTTTGGCAGTTCAGCAAACTTAGGGATCCATAGTCGGCAGTATCCTACAGCTCCCAAGAATTCCTGGACCTGCCTTTTGCTTCCTGGGCTGGGATGCCTGCTATAGCCCAAATGCGCTGGGCAGTCAGGGATCTTTTACCTCCTTCAAGGTTATACCCAAGGTATGTGGCTACAGTTACACAGAGCTGAGCCTTTTTTGCTGACACCTGATACCCCAGAGTCTGAAGTTCTTTAAGCAGGTGCCTGGTGGCATGCAGGCACTCACCTTCTGATGTAGCTGTGATTAACAGATCATCTACATACTGTAGTAGAGTCACTTCAGGGTGCTGTTGCCAGAAAGCTCAGAGGTCTTGGTGGAGGGCTTCATCGAACAGCATGGGAGAGTTTTTAAATCCTTGTGGGAGTTGTGTCCAGGTTAACTGATCATTTCCCCCTTTTTCAGAATCTGTCCATTCAAAGACAAACAAGGGTTGACTCTGCTTAGCCAATGGGGGCTGAAGAAGGCATCCTTAAGGTCGAGGACATGTATACCTGCCTCTCTGGAGTTAACCTGCTGAGGAGGGTACACGGGTTGGGGACTGTGGGATGGATATCCTCCACTCACCTGTTGACCTCCCTGAGGTCCTGAATGGGGCAGTAGTCTCCATTGCCTGCCTTTTTGACAGGAAGAAGCAGGGTGTTCCAGGATGAGTGGCACGGCACTAGGGTTTCAACTTCCTGGAGATGCTGGATGTGGATTGCTATGCCTTTTGGGGACTCTGGGGATATAGGGTACTGTTTTACCCTAATGGGTGTTGCCTGACTTTTGAGCTGTACAACGACTGGTGGTTGATGGGATGCCAGACCAGGGGGGATTTAATTTGGCCCAGACTTGGGGAAACTCAGTCTGCAGCTGAGCCAGCAGTATGGCGGTTGAAGAATCAAGAGGGCTCCTACTTTCTAACAAGAATTTTTGATGCCACTGGTAGGTTTAGGCTTACTGCTGCCATCGTTTCCTTAAAACCTATGTTGGCCTTAAGCTTGTGTAAGAGGTCATGTCCCAGGTATGGGCATGGGCAGTCTGGCATTACTAGGAATGAATGAGTTACTTTCCCTTTTCCCAAATTTATTGTTCTTTTGGTGGTCCAGGGGTATAATTGAATCCTGGTTGCCCCCTGAACCAAGGAATGCTTATTCTGAAGTGGGCCATCGTACTTTTGGAGGACTGAATGCTCAGTCCCCATGTCCACTAAGAAGTGGACCAGGCTTCCCCCCACCTTAAGTTTCATCCTTGGCTTCTGGGGGGAAATTGACCGAGCCCCGGCTCCTTCAGTCAGTTTGCAATTGAAGCACAGGAGTAGATTTCGGTGGGTACTCCCCTGGAGGGCACTCTTGTGGTCGGGGTGGCCTGTCTGGGCAGTCTTTTACCCAGTGCTCAATTTTTTTTTTTTAGTAGGTGCCTTGATTTTTTTGCTAGTGGAGTTTTTCACCCAGTGCTGGTTCCTCTTTTCCCTGTTGGCTGCTTGGGTTTAACTTCCTGTAAAGCTGCTGCTACGACTTTGGCCATCTTTTTGGTTTGTTGGTCTTCAGTGAGTTCCTGCTATTATAGACCTTCTGGGCTACCTTGGTTAACTCTGATAAACTTTTCCCTTTAAATTCTTCAATTTCTTTCTTTTATCAGGGGCCAACTGGGAGACAAAGGCTATAACTAAAGCCCTCTGATTTTCTGGTGCCTCTGGGTCTATGGGGGTATACATCCGATAGGCCTCCATAAGGCATTTCAGAAGAGCCATGGGAGATTCCTGCGGACCTTGAATCACCTCACTTACCTTGGACAAATTTGTGGGCTGCTGGCAGATGGCCCAGAGACCCCCCACTAGAGTCCGGCAATAGGTGGTGAGACACTCCCTACCGTGATCGGTGTTTGGGTTCCAATTAGGCCTC
The DNA here is from genome assembly GCA_027257055.1 of Cephalopachus bancanus. Lineage (NCBI taxonomy): Eukaryota > Metazoa > Chordata > Mammalia > Primates > Tarsiidae > Cephalopachus > Cephalopachus bancanus. The sequence continues at coordinate 32,039 of JAPVLO010002244.1, read as the reverse complement.
TTGGTGGGGAAGACACGATCTGCACAGGCCTGTTCTGCTGGCCTGCTGTCTGGTCCCAGGACCAATTTTCTTGCCTCCTGATGGCTTCATTCTCTTTCCTCTTCAGTGAAAAGGGCTTGGAGGAGCTGTTGGCAGTCATCCCAAGTGGGCTGGTGGGTGAAGAAAATAGTTTCTAAAAGGCCTATGAGGCTCTGAGGTTTTTCAGAGAATGCTGGCTTTGGTGCTTCCAATTGTAAAGGTCACTAGTAGAGAAAGAGACACAAACCATAAAAGACTGGCTTCCTGAACCTCCCACATCTAGTCCCGGGGCCTGTCTCAGGGGGAGGACTGTGGAAGTTTGTGGTTCTGAGTTCCCTGAAGATGAGTCAGGGCTAGTTGGTTTATCGGGGGCTGTTGGGCCCTCAGGAGATGCACGGGGAAGAGGGGGATAAAGGGGCTGATACAAGGACCCACTCTTGGTGTGTGATGGCCTGAGAACCTTGTGGACCCCCTGCTCCCACTCAGATGTAGAGTAGGGCAGGAGTATTTCATCGTCCTCCGGTGGGCTCTGGGGGACCGGAGGTTTGGCTTTTGGAGTTTCCTGTAGGGCTAAAACACAAGAAGAATTAGCTTTCTTTTTGACTTTCTTCATCCATGATGGCTGCTGCATTACCAGGAGGTACCAGGCAGTGATGTATGGGATCTGGTCTGGGTGGTGTCAATAGGCATACTGTAGGACCTTCCCCACTATGGTGGGGTTGAAGGCCCCCTCCGGTGGCCAACTGGAATTAGGAAATGTGGGCCATTCGAGGGAACAAAAGGTGGTTAGGCTTCCTTTGTTTACCTGATAACCCGACTGCTGTGCTGCTCCTTGGAAATCCTTGAAGTGGCATAAAACCAGTTGCAGAGGTGTGTCAGGCTCAGAGCACTGCTGCCCCATAATATCGACAGCAATGACAGACACAACAGTGACTAACACCAAACAAATAAAGACAATAACACAAACTGAAAAGACAGACCTAACTGCCCAAGGGCAATACCGGAGGGCCTAGTGACGTCTTACTGGGACCTCGGACCTAGGAATTAGCGTTGTGCCCAGCTTTCCTGCGGATCCAACCAGAAGTGCACACAAACAGAACGGGAACTTAATTCACCTCTCAGAGGACTCTGGGGACGTTGTGAGTCTGCCAGAGATGATAATCAGCCATTTGTGAGTTCACAGACTCACCAGGCCTGATGAGCACTGAGGTTTGTGGGTATGCAGACCCACAAGGTCAGCTTGTGATTGGGGCTGGGATTAAGCTCTCGGATCTCCCGGATGAGCCCCCAAATAAAATAGGGACTGAGCACTTAATTCACAGACACTGACATCAAAAGTACAAGTTATAAAAAGGAGAGGTTTATTAGCCAAGATCTGGCCAGTGACCACTTGCTTGCTGGACACACAAGTCCCAAAGCAAGGGCCCCCATTTACTACAGGGGCTTGCTTAAATAGGGCAAAACCACATTGAGACTTTCCAAGTGGGCCAAGCCTCAACATCCTGGAGGCCTAGGTACCTTCTAAGCAATGCTAGCAGGGTTCACAGAAGCAGAAAAAAGCTGCAAGGTTCATAAAAGCAAAAAAAAAAAAGCTGTTAAACAATTTAATCTAGCCAACAGGTGCTGTTGCCAGTTTCCAGGAAGGGAAACTTTTAACTGTGCAAAGGTTGAGTACACGCTTAGCCTAATTTTTGACATTTTAGGTGACTTTTTAATCCCCCTTTCACAGTTAGAAAACTTTATTCTGGGTTATCTGCATTATATCAAAAATATTTAATAATTTGGCTTATTTAAAAATGACTTTAATCAGTTGTGTGGAATTATATAAGCAGATAATTAAAAGACAGAAAAGGGATGAGTGGGACAATCTCTCTTTTTAAAGCTCTGTTTCATGCTGATGCCTGTGCTTTCTCTAACTGCATCAATATTATTGTAAAACGGAGACCTCATTAACTCCGACAAACAATGCTTGAACATAATTTTCAGGGGCAGAACTTCTGCCTCCCAGAGTCTCCTGTGTGTTCAGACTTCGTAGGGGAAGCCACACTTGTGCCCACAAACCAGTTTTATGTGATACACACACTCCTCTTCTCTTCTGCTTCAGATTTGCCTCTGCTGCCAAGACCCAAGACAGCTTGACACTGTGTCTCACTATTTTTCCCACTGGCCTGCGTTTCGCTGGAAACCATTTTTCTGTTGTCCAGAAAACTGCTTAATTGAGTACTGTAGTCATGCCTACACCTCATCATTGCCTCTTCTGGGTTCCAGTATCTTTAACAGGTACTGATGCCATCTTTGCCCATGAGATGGAGTTTCAAAGGTTCTCAAGAGTTGCCATGCCCTCTAGAGTCCTTAAACCTTCAGTACCAAGTCATAACCTCCACAAAGACAGGTTGACCACTGCTTCTCTCTTGGCTGCCCCATTTTGTGCTCCAAAGTTTTATTGAGTTTCAGGATAAATAATTCTTCCAATCTTAATTAATAGACTATCTTCTTGAGTCTATACAAAATAAGTTGGGATACTCAAGTAAGGTACCATGTCCTGCTGAGAGCAAACAATCCTTTTAACAATAAAGAGTTTGCACTGGCTACTCCTGAGTACCTGACTTAACTCTCTAGATAATATCCTCTCCATTTATGTCATAAATGGCCCCCTGGCAGCAACTCTGCTGTCAGAGATAACCACTCTTCTAACCCATGACTTAAGGGTCAGGACTTACAGTCCAATTGGGCTGATGTACAACTTTAACTGTGATTATTCTTAACAGAATTCAGTCTGTATTAGATTTTTCAATTTGTACTTGTTTAAGCTTAAGAACTTGTGTGAGTATGACTCTAAAAAAAGGAGACAATTTTTTTCTCCATGTATCAAGATCTACAGAAATACTTTGCCACTTTTTCCTTCAAATTTTAAATGACTAGCAAAATAAATCATCTGTGTAACTTTTATGCAGCATAAGACCAGTCATAGAACTTTAATGGAGAAGTCAGATAACCCAAATGGTAGCTAAGGAGACATTTTAAATTATCCCATACATGAGTCAAAATATAATCTAGAATTCACTTAAGATCTTATGTCCTAACCAATAAAACAAGATAAAACAAGGCACATTTCACTAATGTATGCATGGCCTAGTATTGACTGCCTATCCAATAGCCATTTTGTCTTTATCCATGTATCAGAACTGCCCTGTTTTTTAATGGCAATGAGATCAGCCCCCCAAGATAAAGTATTTTCAGTTAATCATGCCAGCTCCATCTCCTTTTGGCAATGACTGGCTTGGAGATACAAGTATAACCATATCTGACTAATGAGATAAAAGAGGAAGCATGGACATCTTCTTCCTTACCAAAGAAGGGAAGTATATGAGGAACACTTGTTCTCATTGCCCTGGCAGCACTCAGGCTTCTTGGTTTTAGAAGTGGGTCAGGTGTTTGGAACTACAGTAGCCATCTTGGACGATGTGGGGTCAGTCTAAAGTAACAGAGGTCATTGGACCTTGGGCTGAGACTCTTGAAGCTATTGAATCAACTTCTAAACTAGCAACAGCAAATATCTCTATGGATTAAATCATGGGTTAGCAAACAACTTCAGGCCAAAAACAATCTATCACCTGAGTCACCCCACATATTTATGTAGTCTAATGGCTCCTTTCACTACAATAACAGAGTTGATAGTTGTGAATAGCAGAATTGAGTAGTTATTTCAGAGACTGCAGTTTATGGATTGCAAAGCTTAAAATATTTATTATCTTTCTCTCTACAGGAAAGCTATGACAACTTTTATATTAAGCCAGGATAATAATCCCCCTTATCCATGATTTCACTTTCCATAGTTCTGGTAACCTAGGGATCAACTACAGTCCAAAAATATTAAATGGAAAATTCCAGAAATAAACAGTTCATACATTTTAAACTGAATGTCATTCTGAGTAGTTCAATAAAATCCTCCCTTTGTCCAACATTCTTTGACAAATTCTCTTCTCAATGAAAAGCAGACTTTAAAAGGAAATAAAGTATTGAGAAGTTTATGCTTATGTTTTAATTCACCCCTAAGCTCCAGCCAATATTTGCACTGAGGAGAAATCATCATCTTAATTGTAGATTTAAAATAACTTGTAAGATTTAAAATGACTTGACTTTTTTCTTTCAGAACGAATTGTTTAATGGAAATGTTTTAAAGGTCCAAGCTAGTGAATGAAGTACTATTGTTTCAGCTTTTTCAAAATGACATTTATGCAGACTATGTAAAATGTTCAGAGTCATTCAATAGCATTCTGTGGCCACCATTTATCCTCCCTTAATCATGTAATAAAGAAGCTAATCATGATCAAGTCCTCAGTTTCAAAAAAATAAAAAAATGGCCCTTTTTGCAGACTGCCCTTAAGCTTAAATAAGGCAGATTGCTGCACATCCCCTTACAAGGATTTAACACCAATTTTCATACCTGTGAACTAAAGAGTTGTAAAGTGGAATGAGCCTGTGATGTTTCCTGGGGGTAGTCTTTCCTATGAAGATTATTAATAGAGCTTACTGTCTCCCTCTTGTTTCTTAATATGTATGACACATAGAGTTAGACATTTATGAGGGGGACCCAAAATAACCAGAATTCTAATTTGGAGGGTAAGCTTCTTGTGCTACAGGCTTTCCCTGCGAGGTAAGTGTTCCAGAAACCCATCGGCATCAGTGTACCAATAGTGAAGTTGTGAGAGACTGCCTTTGGTTTCAGTGAATTTTTCTGGAGATTCTTCCAATGCATTTGCTCACTTCATGATGGGTGATTTACAAGAGCACCTGCCCACACTATGCTGAGTATTCAGCAGTTTTTGACCAAAAATGGCATGACCTCCATGGCCTACTCTCCCTATTCACTTGATCTCACCCCAAGATCCCTCGATGAAAAATGTCCTCAGTGGGAAACATTTTACTGATGTGGAAGAGGTGAAACAAAAATATTGCTGAAGCACTACAAGGCATCAAAATTGATGAGTTCAAAAACTATTTTAAGCAGTGGAAAAAGCATCTCACTAGGTGTATCGCATTAAAGGGAGAGCACTTTGAAGGTGATTGAAGTTTAAATATGTAAGAATAAATACTCAATTTTTTATAAACAAATTCCTGATTTTTTTGTTTCCCCGTTGTTAGATGGCTAGTGTTTTAGTCCACCACAGAATAGAGACTTAGCCTTTCATCTTCTGATTGTAGAAGGGTGGAGTAGAGATAGCAAGGGTGGATCACATCCTTCCACTCACAGCTTCCTTTGCAGATCTCACATCCACCTTTATGATTAAACTGTGCTGAAAGATTTCTTCTACGATTCAAGAAGATTGTTTTTAATATTTGTTTCAATATGAAAGAGCGGTATACTCATTCATCATCAGAAATGTTGTTAAAGCAGTGCTTCTTATCAACCATTGATGATGAATGGGAAGATCTATACTTAGTACAAAAGAGAATATTACACATATCTTCCCAAGACTTACCAAAAATCTTTCTTAATGAAATTTAGCCCATCAGTTTTCAGAAGAAGAATATGTTTTCAGTCATAAAAGGTGTAGTGACAGTGACAGATGTTTCAAAGAAGGCTTTTTGTGCTGTGCTTATGCTTATGAGTAGATACTGGCACAGCTGGAATCACATTTATTTTTAATAGAGAAAAATTTAGGCTGATAAAATTCGTTTTGAGGGGACAGCCTATCATCTTGTCATATATTCTCAAATATTTAATTGCTATCAATTGAATGTGGGACTAGTATTCGATGTTGGGAGAAGTCACAATGAAAAAGATCAAAAAACACCACTCCTGCAGAAGCCAGAGAAAATATGTATTAATAAAAGATATTGCTCTGTCCATGAGAATGGCAGCATTCATTCAGTCCTTCAGTAGCCACTGAGAGCCTGCTCCATGTCAGGCCTCAGTCCCCATGAAGCCTCTGTGCACAGAGCAGGGCTCCTGTTGTCATGGAGCTGAGGCTTAACTTGTTCCAGGGTCTTTAGTTGCGATTCTAGTAAATTAACCAAGCCATGTTTTCAAGTATCCAACAATCCTTTATAACTTGGCAAAAAGCATGCCTTATTATTTATATTAAATATGTCATTCTTTTATCTGCAGAACATAGTCATAAGGAACAAATTTGAATCAGATACTGTAGTTGGAGCAATTTTACTGGCTGCTAGGTCATCATAAAATAAAGATCTTGGAAACTGGTCTTAAGACTCAGAAACATGACTGCCCCATGAATCAATTCTGTGTCAGAATATTAAACATATCATTAGATCAATTCTACATCATTTATTCCAGCGATCTGCCAGTGCTATTATGAGGCAAGTCAGTCATGCAGATGTAGAATAAGGAGGACAGCCATGATGCAGACAGGGAGTGGTAAGAGCAGCATCACAGCACAGAGCCACATGTGCTTGGTTCGCCAACACAGGCCCTGGAGACACTGACAGCTTGTCACTTCAGGGTCTCTCCAGAGTCCAGAGCTCAGGGTCACAGATTGAAAGACTCAGAAACTTTGTTTTTGTAAGCTAAACAAACGTGCTTGAAAGCATGAAAGATGGAGTGTTTGAATGTTGCTGCACTTGCTGAGGAAAGTTAGGTAGATCTAAATGTCAAGTTCAACTTACAAAATCTCTGTGCCGTGTTGGGTCAGTGTGCAGTCTTCATCGTAAGTGCTAATTATGTCTGACTTATACCTCCAATACTCTCAGTGCCATTTGGTTGAATGCAAATGTTACCTAGAATCTCCCTGCATGCAGCATTTCATCTTAAAACCTACCCTTATAACCAAGAGATAACATCAGTTTAACCCAAAGATTGAAATGAAACATTTAGTGTGGTAGGATTCCCTGTGGATACACCACCTCCCCATGAGGTGTACAATCTATAATGGAAAGGCTGGGCCACTTTAGGCAGAAAATAACACAGGATTAATTGAATGTAAATGATGAAATAAACATTACTTTTATAAATATGAAACTGACTGAATTGTCATGATTGACATTCACTTTTAAAAACTGTCGAATATTTATGAGGAATCTCTATTTGCAAGAATGAAATCTATGTAGCTTGTGTTGTGAATGACATATAGAAGCCCTTTGGGACCAAAGTAGCACACAAAAAGATGTGGAGTAATATGAATCAGAATGCAATATTTAACTATTGCTTGCTACTTAAAAGGTAAGCCAGCATAGTAGTAAATAATCTAGGTACAAATACTGGTGCATAAATCAATAGAGTTCATTTAGTATTTCTTCTACCTGTCACTCTTGTTTTGAACCACATAGTCGTTTGTTTAAAGAATTATGCCAGGCATTTTAAGTTGTGTAGCAGCATCTCTGGCCTCCACCCAGTAGATGTCAGGAATACAGCCCCCAGGATGACAACCAAAAATGTCTCTGACTATTGCCAAATTTTGGTGAAAACTGTTGGGTTTACTATACCCATTTATCCTGCATTTTTAATCAACATAACTATTTGCTATGAATTAGCATGTTAAATAGGAAGCATGAAAGGCAGGAAGAGTTGTGAATGGATGCAATGATTAGTAAACTATTAATGTTTATAGAAATAATTACTACCTGAAGTATGTGAGCCATTTTAAGAATGAGAGTATAAGCCGGGCTCGGTGGCTCAGCCTGTAATCCTGCGCCTTTGGGAGGCTGAGGTGAGTGGATTGCCTGAGCCCGCTGGTTCAAGACCAGCCTGGGTGGGGAGACCTCATTTCTACAATAAATCAAAAAATCAGCCGGGCGTGGCAGTGCATGCCTGTAATTCCGGCTACTTGGAAGGCTGAGGCAGAAGGATCGCCGGAGCCCAGCAGGTCAAGGCTGCGGTGGCTGGGAGCGGCCACTGCACTCCAGTCTGGGCGACAGAGTGAGACTCCAACTCAAAAAAAAAAAAAAGAATGAGAGTACAATATGCCAACATTAAAAGAGCATCATTAAATTGTATTTCTATTATTGGGAAGACATTTTAGGTACTTGCAGACTTTGGAGACATTACTAGTACTATTGTCATCATACGGTAGCTATGCAGAAATGTAGTAAATATAGTTATATAGTTGTGTCCCAAAATAAAAATATTAGTTTCACATTCTTTAGCACTGGTCAGAAAACTTATAGACTATTGTGTGGGTTTTAGAAACTCAATTTACTTAGGTAAGAAACGTTGGCAGGTACAGAGAGATTTCAGGGAAGGAACACCAAATTAAAGAAAACTCATTAAAAATATCTAAAAAAAATAAGATTGGAGAAAGAGGAGGATCATTTTATAAAAAATAAATTGAAAGTTGGAACATAATAATTTCTGGCAATAATTTGCATACTTTCATGTAAAAGAACAAGTTTACCTACACCATTTTTTGCCAGAAGTAAACAATTTGATAGAAAATGTTTTATGATAGATAGTAAATTTGTGACACTTAGCCTGGCTGACACCACATCCTCAGGCCTCAGTCTCAAAGTCATTTTTAAAACAAGACCTTCCCTAGCCTCCTTACTTAAATAGAATCTCCTACTACCAATTTTTTTTACCTCATAGTGCTTATTGCAATGCACAATTGAACACTTATTTGAGTAATTATTCATGTAATGTTGGTTGATCCATTTGGATGTAAATCCTAAGAAGGGAGGTGTTCTGTCTCACTTGTCCTCCTTTACATCACTGGCACTTAGGTTAGAGTCTGGCACTTAGCATCCATTGGTTTATTACATATGTGTTCAGTTAGTAAATGAGCAACAGGAATGATGTTTTGCAATAAGGTTTTCAAAAATAAAATAGTAAGTCTAGTCTATGGGTGCTTCCACAATCATTATGACAATTTAAAAACTATCTCCCAGAGGTGAGATAATTGATTTATGAGAGCCAATTGTGCAAATTTTTTCCAAACTTCAAATTCAGTAAAATCATGAAGGCAGCTTGAAATTAATTATGTGAAAGTATTTACACCACAAAATAAGCAAATGCAATTGTTTAGTTGGTTGTTAACCATCAACCAATGCATCACTGATGCTGAGTATATTTCTATAACAATAAGAAAGTGGAAAAAAGAGGCTTCTAATTACTCTTTCTACTCTGAGTCTTGGCCTCCATAAAAGAGGCAGTGCTGGAATTCAGCTTCAGAAAATGAAGAATTAGGTTATTGGGAACAGCCCTTTTGCTGAGAACAAACATAAAAACTGGACATACTACTTGAGAAACTACTTTTTAAGGGAAGCAGAATTCTACAATGGCAATGAGAATTTATGAAAACAAGACCTCAGAGAACTAGGGAGTCAAAAGTGGTGAATTGACATTTTGCGCTGTTTTCTCTTTGAGGTTATTACCAATTCCAAACTTTTATCTGAGGGATTGAAAAGTTGAGCAGAGAACTGGAGGTATGGAAATTAAAGTCAAAGCCTGCCAAAAGGAAGAATTGCTATTTATCCCTATAGGTAAATAGGATGAATGATGAGCCTGAAATAGAGCAGAATTGAAGCCTCATTGAATTATCTTAATCCTTGATTGGACTAAGGTGATCTACATTTAATTTAATTACCTGCTAGAAGCAAAAAGTTAATCCCTCTTGGAGCTTCTAATTATTTGTAAACCTTTTATATACAATGTTAGATACTTAAGCAAAAATATCATTTTAGGCTTATAAGAAGACAATGTTTGACTAAAGTAAGAGAAAATAAAAAAGAGAGTAGAAATAGACTTACAAGGTGCATTCATTTTCTATGTGTTTTGTAATACATTATCAACACAAATTACAGGTCTTATTTTTCTTGAGGTCAGAAGTCTGAAATGAGTCTCACTGGGCTAAAATCAAAGTGTCAGCAGAGTTGTGTTATTTCTGGAGGCTCTAGGAAAGAACACACGTTCTTTGCTTTTCCACATTATGGAGACTACCTGCATTTCGTAACTTATAACCTAATCTCTTCAAATTTACAGCCTGCAACATTAAGTAGAATATTTTTCACACTGCAAATTTCTGGTTTTCCGTATTCTTTTCCTTCTTTCAACTAATAAGGGCACTTGTGATTATATTGGCCAGGATATTATCCAGAATAATCCAGAATAATCTTTCCATCTCAAGGTCATCTGATTAACAACTTTAATTCTACCTGCAATCTAAATTTCCCTTTTATATGTAACCTAGCATAATCACAGGTTCCAGAAAGTCAAATGTGGACATCTATGGAAATCCATCATTATACCTAACACACAGGGTATCCAGAAAATTAAGTTATATGACACTCTTCAAAATGTCTATGATAAATATGGTTGAACAATTAACAAAGATAAGATGAAGAATTTTAGCTAGCAAATGGAAACTATAAAAAAGAATAAATGAAAATAGTACAAACATAACTGAAATTACGACCTTGATAATTAAATTGGAAAGCAAATTAGATAGAGCTACAAATAAAAGTAATGAAGAGGAATACAGTTCAGAAGAAAATAGCAAGAGTAGAATAAAGAAACACAAATAGATGCACATTTGAGAAAATAACATAAATGATAGGCAGAATATAGTGAAAAGAAATAATAATGTGTATGTAGAGTTCCAAATGAAGAGGAAAGAGCCTATAGAACAAACAAAATTTTGAAGAAATAATCATTGATAATTTTACAAAACTAAAGAAAGATATTGAACTATGGTTTTGAGAAGGTCTAAAACTCTAAGCGTAATAAACATAAAGAAAATCACATGTAGACACACTATAAAAAGACTGCTGGAACCAAAAAACAGAGAGACATTCATAATAAACAATCAGAATAAAAATATGTATGAAATTTCAGAAAACAGAATAAGAGTCACAGCTAATTTATCATGATAAACAGTAAAAAACAGAAGATAATTGAATGATATTTTGAAAGCTCTGAAAGAAAATTACTTCAAAACCATGATTCCATATTCAGTGGAAATATATTTTAGAAAGTTAAAATATATTTTTCAGAAAAATATTGAAAGAAATAATCACCATCATTCTCTAGGAAAAAGAAAAATAATCACAGATTAAAATTTGAAGATGCCAAAAGAAATGGTCAGCAAATATGTTTGTAAATCTAAAGAATATTCACTGTACAAAGCAATAATAATGTATTTTAGATTCAAAATATATTTAAATTAAAATATGTAACAAATATAATATACAAGTTAGGAGAAGGACAAAGAGAGTAATTATATTCTGAGATTCGTGTATTGTCTGGGAAGTGGCAAACATGTAGGGTGACTATAAGTTCTGGCTTGCATTATGTCTCTTATGTAGACACAATTAATGATAGGTATTGTTTCACTCTCAAAGTGGCATCTATTGAATAATAAATTACATTTTTATGCTTTAAGAGTATTAATTTTTATTAGAGGATAATATGTCAAGAAGTCATGTTCTAACTTCATAAGTAAACACTAAAAGAATAGTAACATTGTTAAACAATCTAATAAAAGGAAATAAATTTAAAATAGTAAAGAAATATCAAAAAAGAGAAGAAAAGAAAAAGAAACACAGAATTGAAGCACAAATGTAAATAATAATACAGTAAATGTAAGGCAACATTTATTGGTATCTTGAATAAATGTGAATAAACTATATATTCCAATTAAAAGACAAAGATCATCAGACTGAATGGAAATTCCAAATAACTCCCACCTAAAGCTACTTACAAAAGATATACTATAGCCGGGCTCGGTGGCTCAGCCTGTAATCCTGTGCCTTTGGGAGGCTGAGGTGAGTGGATTGCCTGAGCCTGCGGGTTCGAGACCCTCCTGGGCAGCGAGACCTCATCTCTACAATAAATCAAAAAATCAGCCGGGCGTGGTAGTGCATGCTTGTAATTCCGGCTACTCGGAAGGCTGAGGTCGAAGGATTGCTGGAGCCCAGCAGGTCGAGGCTGTGGTGGCCGGGAGCGGCCACTGCACTCCAGTCTGGGTGACCGAGTGAGACTCCAACTCAAAAAAAAAAAAAAAAGATATACTATAATTAGCCATACAGAAAGTTTCAAAATAAAATGATGCAGGAAAAAGGTAGATGAAGATACATTTATATAAAATAAAGTAGATTTTAAGTTAAAAAATTACTAGAAACAGAGGTACATTGCACAATGATAAAATGTTTAATTCACTATGAAAGCATTATCATTCTAAATACATACCACTCTTAACAAAACATAGAATGAAAATATGAGTTTAAAGTCACAGCACTAAAAAAATTATGCCAATGTATAGTTGTAGTACGAGACATTAACATACCTTTTCAGTAAATGATAGAAAAATACAGATGTAAAATTAATAGTTTTATGGCAGTTTTAAACAATGTAATTGTTATGTTTGACTTAGACCCAGGAAATGCAGTATTGGACAATGAAAGAATACACACAATTTTCAAGGATATATGAAGCATTTAAAAAATTGACTATATGTTGGGCCATGAAAAAACATTGTTACAGATATCAAAAAAAAATACAGAACATTTTCTCTTACTATAGTGGAATTTACCTAAAAATTAATAACAAAAAAATCTCGAAATCTCATATATTTAAAAATTAGACAATGCACTTCTAAATAATCTATGGGTCAAATAAGAAAACACAATTAAAGTACAATTTAAAATGAAGAAATAATAAAAATATTGCATATAATAATTTTATGATGCAACTAAAGTCATGCTTAAATGGAAAATTATGCTGTTAAATAAATATTACATTTAAAAAGAATGGCTAAAAATTAATCAACTATATCTCCATCTTGAGAAGCTAAATAGAAAATCAGTCAAACAAAAAGAAAGTTGAGGATGAAAAAATAAAATAAAGAACATAAATTATGGATAACTTTAAAAGAAAGATAAAAATATCAACAATATTAAAAGTTCTTTCAATAAAATTGATAAGCCCTAGTAAGATGGAAAAAATGAGAAAATACACAAAAATTTAAAATTCATAATTAAAAAGGTGGCAATATTACATTTCCTACAGACATCACAAAGATAAATGAAGAGATTACATCCAAATTCAATTTATGAGGGATTATAATGTATACCCTTCAAAAGCTGACAAGCACATTTACAAGAAAAAAATTAAACATCAACGTTTTTTGTTTTTGTAAATATTTTTACAAAAATTCCAATTTTTAATAATTTTGTAAATATTTTTACAAAAATTCCAAACAAAATATAAGCAAGCTAAATAGGGTAATATATACAAAAGAAAATACAATAAACAGAATTGTGTTCATTTTAGTAATGCAAGATTAGTTTAATATTTGAAACTCAACCGATATAAACTACCACAGTAATAGAGTAAAGGAGAGAAAATAAATACCATAATAAAGTAAATTTTAATAGACAACCACTATTGAGACATCCACCAGGAATAGAATAGATAAGTAGATTGTGTTATAGTCATACAGTGTGATATTACAGTTAGAAAATTAATTAGAAATATACTAATAAAAGACTACTGTTGCAAAAAAATTACACAGGATAATCTCAAATGTAAATACAAAACAAAATAAACCAGACACTTTTCTTCCATTTATATGCTATTCAAAGCAGATATAATTAATCTATGGTATTTGAAATGGTACTGATAGGAGTCTCTTGTGGTGCTTGTAACATTCTGTTTACTTTATTGGGATGTGGGTATATAGGTGTGTCATTTTGTGATTATAATTAGGAAACTTTTCATCTATAAATGACACATTTCAGTAAAATAGTCCATTTAAAAAAATGGCAGTCTCATGAACTGGTTTACTTCTCATTTGATTTTGACATATACTTATCCATATAAAGTCTTTGATTGATAAGTAATTTTTTAATCAGCAAATCTTCTGTTATTAAATTGATCTAATCAAATCTATGAAAATGATTGAACTGGTTGATTTAGGTAGCCATGGCCTTAGGGATGATATCTTTTCTAATTTACTAAGGTGTATATATTTTTAAACATAAGATATCAAGGCAATGAGAGGAATGCACAGAGAAGATCAATATATATTACCATGTCGTTCAACAATTTGAATGAGTAATATGACAAATACCAATTGTGAGAAAGACATTTGTTATTGAAAGATACTTTTCCATCCTTACAGAAATTCTGTGTTATTTGGGATAGCCCTAGGACAAAATATGTGTAGCTAAATGTGAATTCAGTGTTGATTTCTGAACAAAGAATCTCTGAACAACTTCCCAGGGGTATTACAGCTTCTAGACATGAGCCCTGATCAGCAAATCAATCTTTGCAAATATATGCAGTTACTGTCAGTAGCCCTCTAGCTAAATTAAAGAAAAATTATGTGTTCTTGTAATAGCAGCACACATAGACATCTTTTTTTTTTCTTTTTCCTTTAAAGATGTGGGGTACAGACTGGATTAGGTATACAAGTGGTTATCATACAGGTAAAGTTTAGGCATCTTTATTGAAACAACTATGTGCTATAAGGTGTTTTCCACTAAAGGATTTTCTGTTCTCGTTCTCTCTCTCTCTCTCTCTCTCTCTCTCTCTCTCTCTCTCTCTCTCTCTCTCTGTTTTCTGTATTATCAGGGCTGGGGACTACATAGGTTGACAGTAAAATAGCAGCAATAAGATAGAGAAATCAAGGGTTTGTTCCTTCAAGTAACATGGAATAAATCATTCCTCTTCCATAAAAATGACATTTTTCTTTTTGTGTGTGTTAAAATGGATGCTAATCTTATTTTAGCAGAGAACAGCAGGTATTGCTTCAGAATATGAAACTTCTTCATGTATTGTGCCAGAGGACAATTGTTGAGAGCTATTTGGCAGATTGAACTCAGTGCACACCTCCAAACACAAAATCACATCCCTCCACAGCAATTTCAGTGACATGGCAGCGACAGAGTCTTTCTGCCCACCCAAGAGAAGTCATTTCTAGGTCACAAGGCAGAGACAGGCATTTATTAGTTTGAGCTTTCAGATAATCTTCCCACTGCCTGAAAATACCATTTTAAAAGCACAGTAATCCTTTCAGCTTCATGACTGTGGCAATGATGCATCTGTCTGCAAAGAAGCAAGTGTCCAAGACTTCGGTGTGCTTGACTTGGTGAGCCATGACTCCTCAGGAAAGGCAAGCATTCTTCATGTAGGGAGGAAAGCACTTTGAACTATTTAAGCAATGGCCTCCTTCAAATCATCCAGCACTGCTGGCAATTATTTCCCATTTGCCAGAGTACTGCAATCACAGTTTATGGTATTTGGAAAGCATGAAGCTAGGATTGGAACCTCTGAGGCATAAACTTCAGCACCCATCAGCAGAGTACATGTGGTCATTTACTCCATTTTTCATGAAGGTGGTCCTGGAAACTGGTGCCAGAGGAGGCTTTGACGCTGTTAAATAGATGCGGCTGATGGAGTTGAGTCTTCTCCACTGTTTAAAGATCTATGATGTTATGAGTACAATTCCAGCATCATCTTCATCCAAAGAAATTCATAGCAAGAAAAGGAAGTTCCTCTAGTAAGATGATGCTGCAGTATGACCTATAGGCTAGTATGTCTACAAATATTTTATGGTTCACTGTAGTTTAGTGGTCGAATTCGTACATGGGTTTGTATCCGGGTACCTTACTCGGTGGCTTCATCTGAGACGAGAATGCCCAGGTCTCAAGACTGTTGGGAATAAGACCATGTTTACAAAATACCTGCCATGTGGTAGGTGCACAATAAATCCCATGTTTCTTCTGGTAGTTGATATGTTGTCATTAAGCTGGAAAAAGCCATCCACAATGCATTGTGCATGGGAATCGATAGAACCCCCAAAACACCTGGGTCGGACAGACAAGACTCCAAAATGAGGAAGACCCACTCTCATGATTTTGTTAAATTTTATAAGAAATCAAAGGTAAAAGACTTCTTTCTTCGCATGTCATTGGCCGTTGTCACAGTGGAGAAGCAGCTAAAGACTTCAGAAGAGGCAAGAGCAACTCACACATTCTAGAGCTTGTGTTGGGAGATCTGAGTTGAGTTTTTGGCTCTTCCGCTTAGGAGCTGAGAGATTTTTGGCAAATTGCATAAACCTGTCTGAATCTTTCTCTCTCTCTCTCTCTCTCTCTCTCTCTCTCTCTCTGTCCTTCCCTCCCTCTTGCTCTTTTTGAGTCAGAGGCTGGAGTGTGGTAGCATAATCATGGTTCACTGCAGCCTTGACCTGCTGAGTTCAAGTGATCCTTCCACCTCAGCCTTTCAAACAGCTGCTGGAACTATAGGCGCAACCCACCATACCTAGCTAATTTTTTTAAAAAAGTTTATTGTATAGATTTGGTCTCACCAAGTTGCCCAGGGTGGTCTTGAACCCCAGGGCTCTGGCAGTACTCTTGTCTCGGTCTCTCAAAGTGCTGGGATTATAGGCATGAGCCACTGTGCCTGGCTTTTTATTTATTTGTTTTTAGAGATTGGGTCTTGCTATGTTGTCCAGGCTAGTCTCAAACTCCTGGTCTCAAGTTTTCCTCCTACCTCGGCCTCCCAAAGTCCTGGGATTACAAGTGTGAGTCACTGAGGTAAGCCATTTTATCTCTTAAAAGGAGGCAATGATAGTTCTTCTGGCCTTCTCACAGGGATATTGTAAAAATAAAATTGGTTATATGGCCTGCATACATTCGTGGCTTGTTCATAAGCTGTAGTGCAAATTTTTATACCAACCATAGCTTTTTGCCCCTTTCCCTGGACTGAGAAGTTGAGGCCTCTCTCTACTTATATCACCCTCAAGGATCCAGTTTCTGCTAGGAAGAGTTTCCCACGTGCCAGGTTTCACATTTGAGGAAGAACAGCGGTGAAAGAAGAATATCCAGACAGGGAGAGAGAGGGTCAAACCTTTTCCTGTTAGGTTCTTCCTTTCAGTGATGACCATTTTATTTATTTTCTCCCTCGTCATCCAGGAAGTCCTGTGTTTCCCTTTTGATTAGTTAGTTTCCAAATCATCTCAAATCCTGCAGTTGGCTTCCCTTAGAATAGCTGAATAAAAACCTGACATTTTTCAAAGCAACTTTAATAAATATATTTTGAACACGGAAACAAAATCAGCAAAATGCCAATAAAACCAAAATTGATATTTACTCAACAGAGTTGGTCGACCCTGTTTCTAGATACTGGAAAGTGCCAAAGAAAAATTCTGAAGAGAAGCTGTATACTTTTTTGAATCACAATGTAACAGCCTCTTCATAATAAAATATATTTTTATTTATAAAGCAAGAATACAGTAAGGGGAGGCACATTCTGTTATAAACTTCTTACTCCTTAAAACCACTGCCTTTTTTCTTCTTTCTGCTCTTGTCAGACGTCTAGCTTACCTTTACTCACTCACTTTACCACTCTGTGGTCCTGAACCTTTTACATATATTTTATTTTATTGACAACAATTATTCTAATTCCAGTTTCCTTCAGGTTACTACAAACCCACAGCTTATAAAATCTTTTCAGGTTTATTCTCCGTGCCTTTGCCTCCTGATCTTGCCTTTAGTCATAATTCTTGGTTGTTAGTGCCAGAAGCCTCACCGTGAAAAGTCTAAACAAGGTAAAAAAAAGGGGGCACTTATTAGGGTGATTCTAGGGCAGTGTGCAGGTTCAAAGGGAGTCGTTAAGAGTCAGCCAAGGAGAGCAGGATCAGAGCAGTGGTGGGCTCTGTGGGATTTCAGTTCTTTAGGATACTCTTCCCATCTCTCCTCATACCTTTTCTGAATGTCCTCCTGAGAATTTCCCCAATTGTGAAGGACAAAGTCATTGCTTCCATGTTTCAGGCTCATGTCACAGCTCTGTCAGTCTTAAAGGTGATTCTTCCTCATCCCTTTCTTCTACCTATAGGGGAGGGATTCCAGTTGATTGGACTTGGGCTCTATGCTTGGGTCTCAGTATTTGTGGTCAGTGGCTGAAGTGCCATGTTTGGCCCAGCTTGGGACTTAGCACACATGTGTCTCAGGTGAGGGTGGGCATGGCACTAAATAGATGCCTGCAACTGGAACCACAGTTGGTACTGAGAAGCAGAAACTCTCTATTTGCAAGGAGAGGGGAGGAAATGCTGTTGTCTGAGGACAGGAATGCAGGCAAGCCAAAATAATGCATATCCTCCATGGTCCCCTGAAGTTGATACACATTGGCAGTCTCACTGTCTTAATTTTTCCTTTTTTTTTTCTTTTCCTTTTTCTTCCTTCCTTCCTTCCTTCCTTCCTTCCTTCCTTCCTTCCTTCCTTCCTTCCTTCCTTCCTTCCTTCCTTCCTTCTTCCTTCCCTCCCACCCTCCCTTCCTTCCTTCCCTCCTTCCTGAAAGGGTCTTGCTATGTTGCCCAGGTTGATTTTGAACTCCTAGGTTCAATGGGTCCTCCCATCTCAACCTTCCAAGTAGCTGGGATTACTGGCATGTGCCATGGTGTCCAGTTCTACTATTTTGGTTCCTGTGAGACCACACTCCTCCTGGCTATTGTCATGTTACTCCAGTATTTGTTCTGTCTCTCTCTGACTTTGTTTTCTCTAAATCTAGGCATCTCCTTATGTTCCCTTCTTGGGCCCATTCTCTTTTCTTGCTAAATACTTCTCCTGATTCTCTTATTTACTTTTGTATCAAAACACTCCTCTCTACTTTGATGACTCCTAAATATATACTTCTATTTTTTCTACTAAGTCTTACACCTATATTAAGACTATAACCGTAATATCTCAATATGGAAACATTCAAAATCAGATTTATCTTTCCACTCTTTTGCATCTACCTTTCTTTCATTTTTTGCGTATTGCTCCCAGAATAAAAGCCAGGAATAAGTGATTGCTGAGATGTTTGAAGTTTTCACCCAAGTTCTTAGAGACAGAAATGTGAGAAGGTAGTGATTTCTCTTATAAAATGTGGCTAGAAATTAGCAAAGAAGGGACTAAAAGCTTTGGCCCTAAACTGTAATCCAGGGAATGGAACCCAGGGCTCAGGAAAGTGCTGTGATGAGTCCTCTTTTCTGTTTGAGCTTTGGCTCTTCTGACTGTCTGTGTGAGCCTCTCATTCTCCAAAGCTTTTTAAAGGCACTATCTAACAGCTTGCATGATATCCTGGCCATCCTGGCTCAAAGAGTCCTCCCTCCCTCCTTCTCACCTTCTATATAAAATTAGCCACCAGAGTCCTTCAGTTTTAGGCCTATAATACCTTGTTCCTGTTTTTTCTGCAATCACCTCTGAGCGGGGCTCCTTTTCTCATCTCTTTCTGCTTCAATCCAACCAACTTACTGATGCCAGATAAATCTGTTTAAAGCAAGGTCCTAATGACAGCACTTACGGTAGGGAAGGAGCTGGAATAGAAGGATCAAGGGAGCTGTAAAGTGGATGGGTAAGCAAGTGTAGACTTTTTGAAATGGACTCGGAAATTTAAGGCATGATTAAGCTAAATATGCTTATTCTTGAGAATTTTGGGTTGATGTGTGCTTGTGTGGATGGAAAGATAAAATGTTTGGCTGGTAGAACATTTTAAATGCCATGAAATTCTTCATAATGAGAAGATTGGTGAAATGCACTTTTTCCATGTTATGCTAATCTAATTTAACTAATAAAGTTGTTCGAAAAAGAAAAAAAGTAGCTATTAAGAGCACAGATTCTAGGGTCAGACGACTCTGTTGGAGTCTTGGCTTTCTAACCTAAGAGATGTGCAACCTTGTAAAATTATTTAATGTTTTAAAATATCAATTACCTCTGCTGTAAAATGAAGATTATTGATATGAGTTTATTTATTAAATAGTTAATATTTATTTTATTGGTTTATTGTATAGATGACTTCAGATAATGTATATAGAGGACATAGAACAGTGCTTAGCACAAAGCAAGCACTACATGAATAGCAATAGTAATAACCAACACTTATTGAGTGATTTCTATGTATCAGGTGCTATTCTAAGAACTACTGGTTAGTAGTGCTTAAGATGGTATTTAATCCTGATAAGATTGTGTTTTACCTAAAGTGCCATTGTTATTTCTGTTTTTATACATGAAAAAAATAGTGTGTGTTAATGTTAAATAACCTGTCAAAAGGCACACAGCTTGTATGTAATAGAATTCTAACTGGAAGTGATAGGCACACTTAGTCTTGGATTTTATACACAATGCTACACTAGCTTCTGCTAATGGTTGCCCTATCATATTTTTCCTACCTCAAGCATTCAATTATTTTGCAACCCCAGAATACAGTAAGATGGGGTGTAAGAATCAGCAACTCTCATTCTCATAAATCTTCACTGACCTTCCATTGCCTGTACAATAGACTCCACAGTGCTTATGTCAAGGACTTTGATAATCTTATTTCAGTAACTTTTCCCAGTCTATTTCCTTTTACTTTTAAACCTTAGAATATGCTAAAAAAATACACCTCGACTCATTTCAATTCAACATGCACATTTTTTATCTCTTTCTATGAAAATTTTTCCTATGAAAATGATGACCCAGTCAAAATATCATACTCTGTGAATTCCCTGAGATTTTACTGTGTACCAATGGCTACATTTAATGCGACTGATTTTGTAAGAGAATTAAGGTTATGCATTTATACCATAGCCATTTCTCGAGAGTTAACATGTGTTGGTATATTAAAGAATTACCAAAAAATTTTACATTTTTCTTAATTGCTTTTTCAGCAAGATGGACCAACCAATACTGTGATCTGTTGAGAGAGAGTTGTTCCTAGCACATCTGCTGACTTCTTAGAAAAGATACTAGACTTAATAAGTCAATTTTAAAATTTGTTGGAAAGAATCCTAGCATAGAGTTTAAAGGAATTGGCCAGCTGACTAATGGGACAATGATTTGGAGAAATTAGAGAACTTCCCTTTTAGAAGATTGGGTAGAATATATTTTTAATTCATCCTGAGGGAACTATACTTGAGGAGTTAATTAGGGTAAATACTTTGGAAGTAACTGGGGCCCACCACTTAGGGAAAGATTCAAACATTTCTTGCAAAAAGAGATTTTCTCCTGGGGCTTTATTTCGCTTTGGACTATTGATCAGGTGCTTTAGTATGGCTGTAGTTATTGAACTACGGATAGGGAGATCCTGCCATCTCAAAAATGCACGGAAGTCATCTTTAGAGCTATGTGAATTAGCTCGTTCAGTTATCAGTGAAGGTGTGGGCTCTGACTTTATCTAATTGAAACTACACAGTTGACAACAACCTTAAGCACCGGTCATTGCTGCTCATGTAAAGCTAGGAGTTAGCTGTTGATATCAGTATCTGAGCTTTACTTTTCAGTTGATGAATTGCTTATAAAAGGATTTTAAAATTTTGGATATTGTCCTAGGGCAAAGGTCCCCATTCCCCAGTCCGTGGAATGGTACCCGTCTGTGGTCTGTTAGAAATGGACCTCACAGCAAGAGGTGAGTTGTGGGCGAGCGAACGTCTGTCTTCTGTCAGATCAAGTGGATTTAGATTCTCATAGGAGCAGGAAAGGAGTACAAACCCTACTGTGACCTGCACATGGGTGGAATGTAGGCTACATGCTCCTTATGAGGATCTAATGCCTGATAATTACCCCATGCATGGGAAAATTGTCTCCCACAAAACAACTCTGATGCCTAAAAGGTTGGGGACCGCAGCTACAGAAGTTTTCCATAAGGATATCTCATTGTGTCCCCTAATACAGACACTGGCCATCATGATTTAGGGGAGTCTGCTTGTATTGTCAAAATCCACTGCCTTGGGAGAAACACAGATGTAGATCCAATTCTAGGAAGGGGATTTCTGTAGGGTTTGCAGGGCAGTTGTGTCAACCTTGCTGACTCACGGGCTGTTTTTCTGCTCACCTCTGTTGCCCCCATAAGATCATCACTTACAATATCTAGGGGTTTTTTCCAGGTTTATTGAACTCTGACGTTTTAAAAATTTTTCAGTTAGCTGATTGAATGACCACAAGTTTTTTTATTCTAGGTATCAAGAGACTGTAAATAATCTGTTGGTACAAAGGAAAAAAAATATGTTTAGAAGAAAGAGAAGACGAGTGTCTAAATTTTATAAGCTTCAGAAAGTTGTGTATAGAATGGGATGAAAAACAGAACAAACACCTTCCCTTCTGTTTTCTCTGTAATTTTGCTATTTTATATAGATAGCTGATTAGATACAGAGACAGCAATGGTAGAGGCAATGGATATATTTCTACCTAGCCCTCTCTAAAGTGGAATTAAATTAAAAAGTTTTGGTAATTAGACACTTTCTTAAATTGTTTTCTAAATAATATGCCCATAGAATAAGCTGTAACTTAATGTGACTGTTTTTGTGTTTGTTACCAGGTGCCTTTGGGGATAAATAGATAGTGGGATTGCTTTTTGATACCCTTAACCTATTTCTCAAAATGTTGGAAATGTCTACTTCCACCAGCATCTCTTAGGACCCTAAAAAAAAATATAGATTCCTAAAATCCACCTTGGGCATAGAGACTCCAAATTCTGAAAGTTATGTCTGGGAAATAAGCATTTTTAACAAATTTATTAGGGAGAGTCTTGTTCTGAAAGCTTGAAAACACAACAGAAACACAGTATTCTTTAATTGAAAAGCAATTAATCTCTTTTGGACTAGGAATCTTAATGGTGCTTTTGGCAAACTTACCAATGGGAAACGTGACCCCAAGAAGCTCAGAAAAGAAGATGTAAGTGATATTGCCTATACCGGAGAGAATTCTGTTATTGTGAGTCAGGATTTAGAAGAGAAAGTCCATGTTTTTTGAGTAGCAACCATTCTATTTCCCCTGAATAAATAAAATTCTTTGCTAGTCTCTCAAAACATAAATATGAATATAATAACTATTCTCAAGGAGTTTACATTATTCTGGGGGACTGACCTGAAAGCAAAAAATGGCTAGAACAGAATTAGTCACAAGGGCAGGACAGAGGAGGCAGGGATCAGGATGGGATACATTAAACACATTCCTGAAGGAGAATTGGGAGTTTGTAGGCAAAAAAGATTGACATTTAGGCCAAGGGTTGATATATATAAAGGCATGGACATCTGAAACAACATGATGTATTTGCTAAACCATAACTTGGTGTGGCAGAGAGGCTGCAAATCCTAGCCACACAATGGTTATAATATAGATTACTCTCTGTAAGATCATCAAAGAAAATAGATTTTTAAAAAGTCCTAGGTAGGGTCATTTCCTTTCCTGTAACTACTTTGACCTTTTTATCTGCATGTTTTCTTTAAGTGATCCTATCCTATCTTTTGTCTTTAAATACCAACTCTGCAGAGGACTCCCGAAACCTATTTCCAGCATAAGCTTCAGACTTGTGTCTTATTTCTCATGTCACCTCTCCATTTGGCATTTTAAGGATAACATATTCAAGATGTATCTCTTGATTTCACCTTCACAAACTTACAGCATGCTCAGTCTTCTCCATATCAGTCAGTGAGTTACTGAAACCAAAATCCTGAGGGTCCTTGATTTCTCTCTTTGCTCACTCATTCATCAGTTTTAATCCACAAGACATGTTCTGGAATAGCCTACCCTTCTGCCATTGCCCTCTGTCAGCAGCCCTCATTGTGTCTAGTCTTGCTTCTCCCTGCATTCTGATCAGTTGTTTTCCTGCCTGAGAAGTTAGCTCTATGATGTGTTAATCATCACTAAGGCCTTAGAACCTTTTTAAAAAATTTAATTAGAATAAAAAACCAAAATTGTTCCCCATGATCTCCAAAGCTAACTTCAGCTTATCTTTTGATTTCTCTCTCTCTCTCTCTCTTTTTGAGTTGGGGTATTTCACTTGGCTGCCCAAACTGGAGTGCAGTGGTACCGTCATGACTCATTGCAGCCTTGATGTCCTGGGCCCAGGCAATTCTTCTACCTCAGCCTCCCAAGTAGCTGAGAATACATATTTGCACTATCAAGCCTAGTCAACTTTTTTGATTTTATTGTGAAGATAAGGTCTCACCAAGTTGCCCAGGTTGGTCTCTAACCCCTGGGCTCAGGCAATCTTCTTGCCTCACACTCCCAGAGTGCTGGGATTATCAGCATGAGCCACCATGTCTGACCCTCCTTCCCTCTTTCCACCCCTTATTGGCTTCAAGTCATTCTGGCCCTTCCATGCCTCTAACATGCCCAGCTGGGCTCTGCTCCAGCCTTGGCCCTTACTCTTCCTTCCTTCCTAGGACGCTTCTCACTGACTTTGGACAAAGTTGCTTTTCCTCATCATTCAGGTCTCGGCTAAAATATCACTTTTCCCAAGTGGACTAACTTGATCACTCCACCTAGAGCACAAGTTTAACAACTAGCTAGATGGTATTCTTCACATTGGCCTGCCATTTAAAAAATTATATTTGTTGCTGTTTCTAATATTTTTTGAGTTTTTATCTATTAGAATGTAAGTTTTCTATGAAAGCAGATCCTTCTCGTTTATTCACACTTGCATTCCTTCCACCTGGAACTGTGCCTGACACAGAATACACTGAGGATTCCTCTGTAAGTATCTGTTGGATAATTGAAGACATGAAGGCAGTGCTTTCACCTAATAAATGATGAACATATTCTCTTGAATGACACTGTCCAGTAGACAGTCACCATCCATGTATGGCTATCTAAGTTGAATTTCAAATTCATTAATCCTAAAACCATAAATTCAGTTTTTTAGTTGCATTTGCCACAAGCGCCAGTAGCCTCATATGACTATTTACTACTGCATTAATGTGGTGGTAGAACATATCATTTTTACAGAAAGTTCCACTGAATTTCACTCTGTTCATGAGAGTGAGTGTCCAAGCCATAATAAAAGAGCAGATGCTAAAGAAAGGAAATGTCTAACCAAGACAGATTGCATATTTTAAGGAGTAAATGGAAAGCTGCGGTTCTCTCTCTCTCTCTCTCTCTCTCTCTCTCTCTCTTTTCCCTCTCCCCCTTCCTCTCTCTCTCTTTTCTCTTTTTTTAAACATATTTTTTAATTTTAAAATTGTGGGGTACAGTTAAGGGGTAGGTATACAAATATGCATTGTGCAGGTGCCCTTGTTGATGAGGTGCCCCCCCGTCCCCAGACAGATATTGACTACTGTTAATCCCACCTTCCTTCCCCGCCCTGCCCCCCCCATAGCTTTCCCCCATTGTCAATCCTTTTCTTATAGTATTACAATAGATGTTCAAGGTCCACTTATGAGTGAGAACATGTGATACTCAGATCTTTGTTTCTGTGAGAGATCAGTATTATAAATTCCAATTCCATTCAGATTTCTGTAAAATTCATGATTTTATTCTTTTTTATGGCTGCGTAATATTCCATTGTGTATATGTACCACATTTTTTTTTTTGAGTTGGCGTCTCACTCTGTCGCCCACACTGGAGTGCAGTGGCCGCTCCCGGTCACCACAGCCTCCACCTGCTGGGCTCCGGCGATCCTTCCGCCTCAGCTTTCCGAGTAGCCAGAATTACAGGCATGCGCTACCACGCCCAGCTGATTTTTTGATTTATTGTAGAGATGAGGTCTCGCTGCCCAGGCGGGTCTTGAACCCACGGGCTCAGGCAATCCACTCTCCTCAGCCTCCCAAAGGCGCGGGATTACAGGCTGAGCCACCGAGCCCGGCTTTGTACCACATTTTTAAAATCCAGTCCTCTTTTGATGGACAGCATGGTTGGTTCCATGATCTTGCTATTGTGAACAAGAGAAGACATAGGAGCGGCCAACAGATACATGAAGAAATGTTCAACCTCACTAGTCATTAAGGAGATGTAAATTAAAGCTACACTGAGATACCACCTAACTGTAATCAGAATGGCCATTGTCATTAACTCAAAAAATAACAGATGCTGGAGAGGATGTGGTGAAAAAGGAACACTTTTACACTGTTGGTGGGGATGTAAACTAGTGCAGCCTCTGTGGAAATCAGTGTAGCGATTCCTAAAAGCTCTAAAAATCGACCTTCCATATGACCCCACAATCCCCCTACTGGAAATATACCCTGAAGAACTCAAAACACTCTATAAAAAAGATACCTGCACATAGTTCACAATAGCTCTCTCTATTTTAAATAGGATAAATTTTCATCTCCGTAGAAAGCTTAGGTACCACATAGCCTGAAGGTGAGTCTTTGGACTTTTGACCTCTCAAGGTCCCTTCTGGATCTACACATAATTATTCTTGGGATTATAATTAAACTTGTGCTAGCTGAATGCTAACCCTCTCACATTTGATCTCAAGGAATTTTTTCAGGACTCTTTTCAAACCATATTTAAGAACAGATCACATTTTGCAAGAGCTTTAATGAAAGAATTCATGATGATTGATGACTGAGAAAATGTGAGTGACAGAGCCTGGGATTTCAAAGCATTTACTTGTCCTGTTTCATTTACAAATCAGAAAAAATTGACTTGTCCTATTAAATTTGCAAAACTCCAGAAATGCTCCAGTTTAAACCACTAACAGTGGTAGCCTTGTTTCATTAGATCTTTACCTCAGGGCTCGCCAGATTCCAACAGACTGTTATGTCTTCCATCTCACTCCCAGGTGGCGCTAAGGGGGCCTCCCGTGTTAAGGCAGCTCGTCGGCACTCTTTGGACTGGTCCCTGAGACAATATGTTGAAGGAGTGCTTTATTGAATCTGAATACAAATGCATCTGTAGGGCTTGTTTAGTTTCAGCTCAAGTGACAAGAGAGGAAATCGCTTGTCTGAGACAACGTGACCATGGTTCAGATAATTTTTTCTGTTCCATGTGAAGGGAGCATGCCGAAGATGGAGCAAGAAGGAGAACAGAGGGATGGGAACTCCAGTGCTAGGAAAACCAGCTCTGGCCTTCCTTTACAGATTGGTGAACCTGCCGTGACTTCCACCTGAAGAAAGGCAGCTCACTTGATATTCAGAGGAATGAAATAGCATCAGAAAAACTTTCTTGAGCTGTTTTCATCTTTGCTGGCTTGCAATGTCATCATGTATCTCAGGCAAATAGAGTTTGCATCAGTCCGTCGACAGGACTTCATGAATTTTAATATCCTAACTCCATATTCATGTTAGTGTTGATGCATCCATGCACCTTTTTTCCTTCATTCTTTATTAAAAAGCTGGTCTGTATTTTTGTGCCAAAAATACAGAGCATTGTCATTCTGTAAAGCATTTGAAACAATTAATGCAGGCTAAGTTAAAAAAGGCATGAGTTTGTGAAATTTGTTCCAACAAATTCATAAGCTATAACTCGGGTTTTATTTTGAGTAAAATAGAATATACATTTTATCACTCTGGTTCTAGGCTCATGAATTTGTTTAAATTTGGACTCCCAAAATCTTTAAAAACCCTTCAGTCTTGGATTTAGACAGACTAGGAGTCAGTCATGATGCACAAGAGAGTAATAAAATTTTGTATGCTTGCCGAAAAAAGACTCAATGCATTTTTAATGTTAGATTTACATATAGAAGATGAATGCAAAACAGTGGAACTACTACACAGCTATTTATTGTCTAACAAAACTGAGTTTGACATCTTGGGATGATGTGTTCACAAGAGTAAATACGGTTCTCCATATTTACATATTCAGCATTGATATTTGGTCACCTGCTTGTTCGGTTACCCAAGTAGGGAACATGCAAATTATAATCTGAGGTGTAGACAAATATAGCACAAAAGAGAAATCTTATGCTGATAGAAAAAGATACATAGATTCACAAATGCCTGAAAATATCAGTTCAATCAGCATATTTGTTTTCCCAATTCTGCAGCATGTTACCCGAGGGAAGAAAAGATTTGTTTCTTGACTAGGCAAAGCCAGAACAAATCTCTATTCTTGCCACATAATAGATGTTATTTAGAGATACAGAAGTACATAAATAGCTAAAAAGTTGCAGTTCTAGATATAATAATTCAGAAGGCTTGAACACAGGTGTATCATTGCTCTGCTTGGTATTGTTACATTGAGTCACATTAAATTCAAGCCCATCCTAGGAAATCCGGACAGAGCTTTATCAGCTTTCATTGAATCCAGCTAGTTGTTAGATCTGCTATGGATTGTGTCTCCTTAAAGGTTAGTTCATCAGCTCGATGTTGTTTCCTTAAAATTTTTTGCCTGAGAGGACTAACTTTGAGAATACAACAATTGTGATGCTTCATTTTTTGAAAATTTGATTTAGAAACAGAATATTTTCTGATTTAGAAGGTGAGAGAATTAGGTTCAAATACTTAATCTCATAATAGAGAATAAATAAACTTGAATGCCTGACTTCCTTCCAAAGAATAGGATTTGTATATAGATTTTCTTAATTTTATTAAATAACATATTTTTAGCAATGACTGCAAGCATTTGCTCAAAGTGATCATTTCAGTCTTAATGCCAAGATAAAAGAATATTTTTTTCTAAGCTCTAAGATAAAATATTTATTTTTAAAAAGGGAAAGCTGAAAAAGTATCTTTCTATAATCTGTTATTTCAGAAATGAGAAAAGTTTTCATATGAGACCGCAGTTACACATTTCTGAAAATTTGAACTCATAAAGAGGGAAAGATAATTAGCAACAGGCAAGGTCAGGATGCTAAATACTGAAATAGGGTAAGCTTAGTCGCATAACTTGAATGCTGAGTGGACTTGTAAAGGGCTTTTTTTCCAGCTGAACATAAGCCCATCAGGAGAGGAGTTATGTCTCTCTGACTTATTGTTTTGCTTTCCTCAGTAGCTAGCATAGTGCTACATAAAGTAGAAGATTAATACACTTGCTGAATAAATAAGTATAATGGAGACACCCCCAAACAGAATTTATTTATAGAAAATTTTGTGTTTATTCTTACATGTTTATTTATTTATTATATTTTTATTTTGGACAGAGTATAATTTTATTTTTATTTTAAAGATGTGAGGTATAATTCAGGACTAGGTATACAATTGGTCATAATACAGGTAAAGTTTGGACCTCCCTTTGGTCCACACTTTGCCTAGGGTTTGAGATCAAGTACCCTTATTGATGTTATGTCCCTCCCCACACCCACCTGGCAGTATCCCACTACTGCCAATCCCTTTCATACAGTATTATGGTAAATGTTCAGGGTCTGTTTATGAGTGAAAACATGTGGTACTCTGTTCTTGGTTTCTGTGATAGATCACTGAGTATGATGGACTCTAAATCCAAGTTACTGCAAAGTTCATATGTTTGTCCTTCTTTATGGCTCCATAATATTCCATTGTGTATATGTGCCACATTTTAAAAATCCATTCCAGTTACAATGAGCATCATGATTGGATCCATGTTTTTGCTATTGTGAATAGTGCTGTGATAAACATGCGTGTGCAGGTATCTTTTTGGTAGAATGATATGAGTTCCTCTGGTAGGGGGATTGCTGGGTCATATGGAAGTCAATGTCTAGTTGTTTTAGAAATCACCGCGCTATTTTCTTTTCCTTTTTTTTTTGAGTTGGAGTCTCACTCTGTCACCCAGACTGGAGTGCAGTGGCCGCTCCCAGCCACTGCAGCCTTGACCTGCTGGGCTCCGGCGATCCTTCTGCCTCAGCCTTCCAAGTAGCTGGAACTACAAGTGTGCACTACAGGTGCCCGGCTAATTTTTTGATTTGTTGTAGAGATGAGGTCTCATCAAGTTGCCCAGGCGGGTCTCGAACCCGTGGGCTCAGGCAATCCACTCACCTCAGCCTCCCAAAGTGCTGGGATTACAGGCTGAGCCACCGAGCCCGGCCTTCCATGCTGTTTTCTAAAGAGGTTGCACTAGTTTGAATTCCCACCAGCATTGTAGAAGTGTTCCTTTTTCTCCTCATCCTCGCCAGCATCTGTTATTGTTTGTTTTATTAATGATGACCATTCTTACTGGAGTTAGGTGGTATCTCACTGTGGTTTTGATTTGGATTTCTCTGATGATGAGTGAGGCTAAGCACTTTTTCATGTGTCTGTTGGCTGCCCATATATCTTCTTTTGAGAAGTGCCTGTACATGTCTTTTGCCCACTTTGTAATGTGGCTGTTTGCTTTTTCCTTCCAGTGCACTTGAGATCCTTGCAGATCCTAGATGTTAGGCATTTGTTGGATATACACTTGGCAAATATTTTTTCCCATTCTGTGGGCTGTCTTCCCACTCTCTTGGTTTCTTTGGTTTTGCAGAAGCTTTTCAGTTTAATGAGGTCCCACCTGTTTATCTTATCTCTTATGGCATGGGCACTTGGGACTTGGATCAGGAATTGGTTCCAAGTTCCAATTTCCATGAGGGTGTCTCATGCATTTTCTAAGGTTATTACAATTTGAGGTTTTATATTTATGTCTTTGATCCATTTGGAGTTGATTTTTGTGTATGGTGATAGATAGGGGTTCTCTGTGTCTAGGGGTTGGTCTTCTCATTTCATGTCTTGTGGGGATTCTCTGTACCTCTTGTGTTTGTATGGTCACATCTGATGAGATGGGAATTACCTGTGTTCCTCCACTGATTTTTCTTCATTTGTGACAGATCTCTTTCTTTTCTCTTTAGCTCTGTTATTCAGTGGCAGTGGGAGAGACTTTCACTTCTGATGTTTGCTGGGCACTTTATTCTTCCCTGATAAGGGCTCTGAATTTGTTTTATTTTGAAATAGGATTGTGGGTGGGAAATTTTGCTGTCTCTTGTAGTTTTGAAAGTCAAATAGGGTGGATGGGAATGCTAGGACTCAGAAACTACTTACAAATCAATGTTCACTGATTGCAGTATGGGTTCCTTGAGACTCCCCACCACCAATCTATATGATAATGCAATGGGTACATATGTGTACCCCCTGGGTCCAAGATACAGTAACAGCAATGATGGGAACAGAGAAAAGTGGAATGAAATGAGATGGACAAAAATTAAAAAACACTGACCAACAAGAGCACAATCCAAAGCAACAAACAATTAAAACACACACACACACACACCCCAAAGCAAACTGGAATAACAATAAAGCAAAATAAAAACAACAACAAAAAACAGGAAAACCAAACACACACACATGCACACACACACACACATGCCCAACCCAAAAAGAAATGAGAAGAAAAAGAGAAAAAAAAAAGAAAAGAGAAGAAAAGGAATTCAAATCGAACCCTCACACATTCATTCATATGCATATTGAACTAAAAAGAGAGAACAAAAAAGCAAAAACAAACAAACAAAAACCTGAAAGATGAACACTCAATCCTTCATGCACACACATAAACAGCAAATAAAAAATAAAAGAAGAAAGAAAGAGGGAAAAGAAGAAGTGGGGAGGATGTAGATTACATACAGACTCATGCACAAAGAAAAAATATAAAAAAATTAATACACACACAAACAAAAGCCTGCCATATTGTGGCAGATTTTGTAGTTGTTCCTCTCAGCTACCCCTCTGCTGTCTCCTGTAGAGCTTCAGCCTCATTCATAATCTCCCCAGTGTCAGACCCAGAAAAGGGAGAAGAGTGGCAGTGGGGGTGGCAGTGGGAGTGGGACTTCAGTCCTCTCCTCCCACTTTAGTATGGTCAGGAAGATCCCCTCTGGTGGGGAGATGCAGGACTGTCTCTTACATAGCTACTGGTGAGGGGCACCCCAGCCAGGTTTATCCTGTATTGAAGTCCTCCTATTGCAACTGGTGCCCAGGCTCCACCTTGGTTTGTTCCCCGCAGTTGTGCTCCAGCTGTGTGGGTCTGCTGTTCAGAGGACTGCTGTGGAGGAGGGGTTTGGTTCAGCTCAGGACTCACCACTGATCTCTTTGGAAGTCGTTTTCATTCTTTTCTGACCACACCATTTATCCTGCTGCTGAATCAGGATAGGGGGTTGTTGGGAGCCAGCCATGGAGGCCTGCCTACTGACAAAGTTCAGGGGGTTGAAGACCCCGGGTCACAAAGCGAACCTGGGCAGCTGAGACCCTTGCTTCTTCTACTTTTGCTATTAGTGTAGCTGAAAAGTTCTGTACAGTCTGAGGATGGAAAGCAAGATTCCACTCATGCCTCCACTACCCCTTGCAAAAAGGCAAGAGGGGAATTCATACCTTCCCTTCATTTGAATTCCTCCCTAGGTTTCCATGTCCCCAGCCTCCTGGTAGTAGATCACACAATCACTTGATTAAACATTGTAGTTGGGAAAATTGTAAAAAATCAGAAGGTGCTTGTTTAATGTTTGTCAGGGAACTCACTGGCCTTGCCAG
>JAPVLO010002243.1:0-38716 GCA_027257055.1 Cephalopachus bancanus | reverse complement strand
GCTACACTGACAATGGTACTGGCTTTTCCCATAATTTGTTTTGGAGAATATTTACTTTTCAATTCACCTATTATACACCAACTGATTCTAGGCATAATTGTGTTTGTTTGTTTGTTTGTTATTTAACTTTTTATTTGAAGATGTGGGGTACAATTCAGGGTTAGGTATACAAATGTTCATTACGTAGGTACCCTTGTTGATGATGTGTGCCCCCCTTCCCCTGGCAGTTTCCAACTACTACTAATTCCTTTCTTATAGTATTATGATAATTGTTCAAGTTCTGCTTATGAGTGAGAACATGTGATACTCATTTCTTTGTTTCTGTGATACATCACTCAGTATCATAGACTCTAAGTCCATCCAGGTTGCTGTGAAGTTCATGATTTCGTCCTTCTTGATGGCTGAGTAATATTCCATCTTGTATATGTACCACATTTTTTTAGCCAGTCTTCTTTTGATGGGCAGCATGGTTGGTTCCATGTTTTTGCTATTGTGAATAATGATGCAATAAACATGCTTGTGCAGATATCTTTTTCATAGAGTGATTTGAGTTGCTCCAGGTATATTCTCAATAGGGGGATTGTCAGTCATATGGAAGGTCAATTTTTAGATCTTTTAGGAATCGCCAGACTGGTTTCCACAGAGGTTGTTTACACTCCCACCAGCAGTGTAGAAGTGTTCCCTTTTCCCGCATTCTCTCCAGCATCTGTTGTTTTTTGAGTTCTTGATGATGGCCATCCTGACTGGAGTTGGGTGGTATCTCAGTATGGTTTCAATTTACATTTCTTTGATGACTAGTGAAGCTGAGCATTTTTGCATGTATCTGTTGGCTGTTCATATGTCTTCATTTGTCTTCTTTTGAGAAGGGTCTATTCATATCTTTTGCCCACTTTGTAATGGGACTATTTGTTTTTTCTTTTCAGCACCTTTGCCTGCATAACGAACATTTGTATACCTATTGCTGAATTGTACCCCACATAGTTAAAATTTTAAAAAGAATGAAAAATTAAATAAAACACCCTAAGCCTGTCGGGGATTAAAATACAAAATGAAGTGTATAATTGTAAAAACAAACAAATAAATAATAAAATCACTTAATGATTTACTATCTGTAAATATTTTCTGTAAATGTTCTAAAATTAGATTGTGGTAGTGGTTGCACAACCTCTGATTATAGTTAAAAAATCAATAAATGTATAATTTATATAAGGGAATTGTGCATTATTCATCCAATGACTGTAGAACTCACATTCTGAATGATATCTAAATAAAGCTATGTTCAGTTGCTTTTTTTAATGTGGTACATATGCACAATGTGCATAATGTGCATATGTGCACAATGTGCATAATGTGCATATGCATAATGTGGTACATATGCACAATATTATGCAGCCATAAAGAAGGGCAAACATATGGACTTCGCAGCAACTTGGATGGATCTGGGGTCAATCATTCTCAGTGACCTTTCCCAGAAACAAAGAACAGAGTACCATATGTTCTCACTCATAAGTGGACCTTGAACAATTATAATACTATAAGAAAGGGATTGGCAGTAGTGAGAAACTGTCAGGGGAAGGGGGTGGGATTGGCAGTTGAGGGAAACTGCTAGGGGAGGGAGGGGCACATCTCATCAACAAGGGTACCTGCATAATCAACATTTGTATACCTAACCCTGAATTTTACCCCACATCTTTATTATATATATATACATAGTATCTACTAATAAATATAGACTTGTATGAAGAAAATAATAAAAGTTCACTTCAAGGTAAAAAGAGAACCTAAAGAAAGAAATATATTATTCATGGACGTAAAGACTGTTTTATTCTTTTTGTTTTTTGAGTTGGAGTCTCACTCTGTCTCCCAGACTGGAGTGCAGTGGCCGCTCCCGGCCACCGCAGCCTCAACCTGCTGGGCTCTG
The DNA here is from genome assembly GCA_027257055.1 of Cephalopachus bancanus. Lineage (NCBI taxonomy): Eukaryota > Metazoa > Chordata > Mammalia > Primates > Tarsiidae > Cephalopachus > Cephalopachus bancanus. The sequence goes on along the minus strand of JAPVLO010002243.1, from coordinate 36,795 downwards.
GCCATCCTTCCGCCTCAGCCTTCTGAGTAGCTGGAATTATAGGCGCGCACTACCACACCCAGATAGTTTTTTATTTATTGTAGGGATGAGGTCTCACCAAGTTGCCCAGGCGGGTCTCAAACCCGCGGGCTCAGGCAATCCACTCACCTCAGCCTCCCAAAGGCGCAGGATTACAGGCTGAGCCACCGAGCCTGGCTAAGAATGTTTTAAAAAAAGGTCTTTTCCAGTCAAATTCCAATAGATTAGGTCACTCACTTTTTATTATGAAAATTGATATAGAGTAAGAACCAAGTATTTTCCCTGCCTTTTCTGTAGAAACTCTTATTTTAGGATAATTATGATGAGGGAAGCACTTTGTTTAGAATAATTCAAGCTAATGAATAAAGAACAAAAGGTGGAATTAGAATATTACCCTTTTGCAACAGCTATAAGCAATGATCATCAATGAATACCAAAAAAACTTTAGACAAAAGACTGGTGGAAAAATTTATAGCAGGTAAATCAAGATAATGCCATCAATTAATTGTGAACCCACAGGAGTTTCAACTAGACACCATGTGCCTTCCATATAATGCTATAGGAATAAGCAGCATTACACACATGTGAAGTCTTCCCATCAAAAATATACTAGAACCTGAAATCATTTTACCTTTTTTCCTAACTTCCAGTTTTTAGGCAATATGGGTATGTTGGAGACGATACATCCGTCTATCAAAATGTAAGAAATTGCCTGGTTTTCTTGATCATGCCCAGCATGTTTTAAATTTAAAAGACTTGGAAGGGGGTGGAGACATGTTGGCCAAAGGACACACAATTCCAGTTAGAAGGAATCAACTCAAGAGCTCTGTGTACAGCATGGTGACTATGATGCAGCACAATGGACTATGTCATTGAAGATTGCTAAAAGAATAGATTTTGAATGCTTTCATCACAAAAAGTATGTGAGGTAATTAGCTTGATTTAACCATTCCACCATGCATATATTTTTCCAAAAAATGTTGTACATGATAAATATATACAATTCTTATCTGTCAATTAAAAATAAATAAGTTTTAAGACATTTCAGCTGAAGGTGATAGGTGGATCTTGTTTAAATCTAGACTCAAATGTAAAATTTGAACAGGGTTTGGGCATGATATATTAATGAGCTGCTGTTCCCTTATCAGATTTGATAATGGCATTAAAGCTATGACAAATGTGGTGACTTGTGCCTGTAGTCCCAGCTACTGGGGAGGCTGAGGCAGAAAGATCACTTCAGCCCAGGATTTGGAAGCTGCAGTGAGCTATAATGATGCCATTTGCTCAGGGAGACAGAGCAAGATCCTGTCTCAAAAAAACAAAAATCACATAACACGAAAGCAAACTGCAGAAGAATACATAACATGACACAACCATAAGATTTTAAAACTCACGAGAATGTTGTAGATTTATATAGATGCAAACATATATAGTTCAAAAGCATGAACAATAAAGACACACAACATGGAAATGAAAAATTTTTAATTGCTCTCTTTGATTTAACCATAGACAAGATTATAAGAAACTAGGTCATAGGTCACAATGACATTATTCCTGGTCTCCAGTGAGCTCTTCCAAATGCTTGTTTTCACATCCTTGTTCTGCTGAACTCTGCCTCTGCCTTCTGTCCCAGAGTCCCTTTCTGTGCTGGTTTGGAGTATCCCTCCTGCTCTCCTTCCTGAACCAGCCATCTTGATGTCACTCTCTCACCCTGAAGCTTGGAGTTCTGCAGTCTTGTCCTCTAGTTCTGTTCGCTCTGAACACTTGCTCCCCAGGCATTTCATCAACGCCCAGATTGGACCTATCACATATAATAGAGGACAGCTGTCCCTCGGTGTCCATGGGAGCTCGGTTCCAGAACCCCCACAACACAGAGGATGCCCATCCCTAGTACAAAATGGTTGCACATTTGCACATCACCCACACACATCCATACGTTCTTAAGTCATCTCTAGATGATTTATATGCCCTAATACAATGCAACACTATGTAAATAACTGTGATATCCCCCCACCCCGAATATTTTTGATCCCCAGTGAGTTTAATCCACTACCTACAGATTCGGAGAACTGGCTGTGTTCTCAAGCCTTGATCTCCAGCCAGAACCTCTCTCCCAGTGCTACCACACTGGCCAACTAGGAAGTCCCAAGACACTGGAAACTACAGGCACCAGAGGTGAACTCAGCACCCCACTCCCTCCTAACCTGCCTTCCAGAGTGGATGACCAGGACAGTGACTTTGATCAATCCCACATACCTGGTTGAATCTTGAGACAAACTTCTGTCAGAAGGTGCTGCTCACCAACCTCAAGTCAAAAAGACATGCTTAAGGTTGGGAATGGTGGCTCAAGCCTATAATCCCAGCACTTTGGGAGGCCGAGGCGAGAGGACTGCCTGAGCCTGCAGGTTCGAGATCTGCCTGGGCAACATGGTGAGACCTCGTCTCTACAATAAATTTTTTAAAAGACATACTTATTTTAGAGAGAAAATTGACAATATCTGTCAAAGGTTTCTTTTGTAGTTTTTCTTTTTTTAGAGACAGGGCCTGGCTCTGTTGCCCAGACTGGAGTGCAGTGGCACTATCATAGCTGGCAACGGCCTCTACCCCCTGAGCTCAGGTGTTCCTCCCACCTGAGCCTCTCTAGTAGCTGGGACTAGTAGCTGGGACTACAGGCAGGTTCGATCATGTTCAGCTGGTTTAAAAAAATTTTTTTTTTGTAGAGATGAGAATCTCACTATCTCACCCAGGCTATTCTCCAACTCCTGGACTCAAGAGATCCTCCTGCCTTGGCCTCCCAAAGTGCTGGAATTTCTGGCATGATCCACCACCATCGCATTTCGTGATCTTTGTGATCTAGTAGTTCAGTCCCAAAGACTGCCTCTGGCAAAAGCACAAAAGAAAATAAGGAAACATAAACAAGATATTTTATTTCAGCAGTTTGTTATGCTGACAGTTTTTGTATGAATGTTTTTGTTTTGTTTTTGAGACAGGGCCTCACTCTGTCACCCAGGCTGCAGTGCAGTGGCAGGCTCATGGCCACCCCAGCATTGACCTGCTGGGTTCTGGCAATCCTTCTGCCTCAGCCTTCCAAATAGCCAGAACTACAGGCAAACGCTACCATGCCCGGCTAATTATTTTATTTATTGTAGAGATGAGGTCTCTCCAAAGTTTCCCAGGCTGTTCTCGAATCCATGGGCTCAGGCAATCCCCTCACCTCGGCCCCCCAAAGTGCTGGGATTACAGGCTTGAGCCACCACACCCAGCTTTCAGCTTCAACTTAAAGCAGCCCCTGAGGCACTATGAAAAAAGAAGTTTTCATTTTTTTATTTAAATGTGTTAATTGCTCATTTATCAAGAAAAAACTATATCGTGGCCTATATAGTTATGTTTCATAGTCCAAGAATACGGATTAGTAACAAACTTCTGTTATTCAACCCATAGAAATTCATCCTATTCCAAGATCATGTTGTACTCTGAAAAATACCAGCCTGATGTAGCTCCTCCAAAACTTTCATGGAGTCATGATTTCTGCAGAGTTCTGCATATGTCTTCTTTATTGCTTTAGCCACAGCTCTCCTACAGAGAGCTGCAGCCGACAGCATACAAGGGATGCTCCAACAACATGAATTTGCAGATGTAAGCTAGAAGGTCACATATCTGTGGTTTCATCAGAGCACAAAAGCCATGGTATTGACTGTCCTTGACAGGTGCCAACCTCAATGACAATAACCTTCCTGGCAGTTGGAGAAGTGGACAACCCACATGTATTTTTAAAAATCTGTATTATTGGTTGAGCAAGTTGGCTCATGCCTGCAATCCTACAATTTGGGAGCCTGAAGTGGGAGGATTGCTTGAGTTCAGGAATTCAAGATCAGCCTGGACAACATGAGGAGACCCCATCTCTACAAAAAAAATTTTTTTTAGTTAGCCAGGCATGGTCGTATACACCTATAGTCCCAGCTTTTCAGGAGTCTGAGGCAGGAGGCCATGTGAGCCCAGGAGTTTGTGGCTGCAGTGAGCTTTGATTATTCCACTGCACTCCAGCCTGAGTAACAGAGCAAGATCCTGTCTGCAAAATAAATAAGTATATGTGTATTTTTGAAACTGTTGTGTTGCTAATTTATTTTTTCCATCCAAGGTTGGTTGAATCCAGATGTGTGGAACCAGGGATCAGGAGCCTGGTTGTGTAGAAAGTCCCCATTTACTCCCCATCCCTCCCCAAATGTACACACAGCCTTTCCCATCATCAACACTCCTCACCTGAGCTCCCTCACCAAGGTGGTATGTTTGTTACAAAGGTAGAACCTTCAAGGACACACCATGATCACTGCAAGGCCCTAGTTTACACTGGGGTTCACTCTCTAGCACGAGGGTAATTTTAGCCTCACAGAATGAATTAGGAAGTATTCCCTCTGCTTCCATTTTCTGGAAGAGCTTCTGTGAAGTCAGCATTACCCTAATTATCAAAACCACTCACAAGACATTACAAGAAAAGTACTGACCATCTCTCATGAACAGATGCAAAAATTCTCAACAAAATATTAGCAATTCAAATCCAACAAAATTCCTTTCTAAAGATTGTTAATACCATTCATTTCAGATTAAGGATTAAAGAATATATATCCAATACATAACATTTATTTTATATTTTTATGTTATTCCCTAGGTAGCCTGATAACACTCTATTCATGTTTCTCCAGAGGTTACAGCATTAAGAGTTAGTATGGTTAATTGCATGTGAGTTATCCCACTCAACCTGGGATGGACTAGGTCCTGTGCTTTCTTTCTTTTTATTTTTTTTCCTTCCAATGCATGGCGCTTATTACAGTGCCAAGCATTATAATAGGTATCCACTATGCTTGACGATTGAACTGAGACTTGTTCAGTTAACTCAAAGATCCTAATCAAAGCAGCATGTTCTCAGCTGGCTTGCAGTCCTGCAGGAGTTCATCGAAGCTGCAATTATGGGAGGGTTTCAGGAATCTATCTGATTTATTTTCTCAGTTCCAAAACTAGAGCAAACATTCAGGCAACAGTGTGTGAAGTGTTGAACAATGTCTCTCAAGCTAGTGCTTTTAAAGCCATGAGTCATTAAATACATGTTGTGGATTACGATTATTTAAAAAACAAAAAGGCAGGAGCAGAAAACCAAACACTGCATGCTCTCACTTATAAATGAGAACTAAACTAAAACTCTGCTAAGGCATAGAGAATGGTATAATGGACATTTGAGATTCAGAAGGAGGAGAGTAGGAAGGGGGGAAGGATGAAATATCACCTATCGGCTACAATATGCACAGGTGGGGTGGTGGTAGGTACACTTAAAGCCCAGATTTCTTTGCCACTAATTCAATGCAACCATGTAACCAAAACTATTTGTATCCGCTAAAGCTATTGAAATAAGAAGGTGGTGGCTGGAAGTGGTGGCTCACACCTATAACCCCAGCACTTTGGGAGACTGAGAAGAGAGAATCATTTGAGGCCAGGAGTTCGAGACCAGCCTGGGCAACATAGTGAGACCCTCCCCCGTCTCTAAAAACTTAAAATTAAAATTGAAAAGGCAATGAATAAATATATAAAAAACTAAAATAGGCTTAACTATTATCAAAATGACGCTCACATAGCAAGGACAAATGCCGCTGCCTCTGACTTTTGTTTCAAGGATTTTATGTGCAGACTGGGTCACGACGTCAAAGTGACTTTGGCATACGAGTCTTGCTTCCCAGGCTCTGAGATGTGGAGACTCCCAGGGTGAGCACTTAGGGCGAGCACTTCGGGCGAGGCGCAGAGCAGAGGCATGGGAGAAGCACCCCGCAGAGACTCCTTCAAGGCACGCGCCCAAGGTGGCGAGAGAGCCGATTGGCTAAGCGAGAAGGCCCCGCCCACAGCCTCGCTGGCCAATGGCCGCGTGGCAGAGGCCGGAGGGGCGGGGCCGTCTCGCACGGGCTCGGAACTGCGGCTGCGCGGCAGTCGGCGCGCACGCTGGGACTGGATGGCGCGGCTACCCCGGCGGAGCAGGAACTGGCCGCGGCGGGGCGCCGGTCCTTGGAGCCATGTCTAGGCCCGCAGCGGGAGCCGACGCTTCCGCCTGGGTCGTCGCTTCTCGGCGAAGCTCGGGAACGCCCCAGACTCCAGAGAGGAGGCCGGCGGAGGAGCCGCCGCGGAGAGGCCATGAGGGGTGCAGGGGCAGCTGGAGAGGCCCCTCTAGCACCCCGGAGGACGGGGCCGCTGGTCGCCAGGAACCGCCGCTCTGCCTCAGGTTGAAGAACCGTCTGGTCGGCGCGGTGATCGGTGAGAACGGTGTCGCGGGCTGGGGGGGAGGGGGTGGGGACTGGGGGGACTCCCTCTCGCCGCCTCGCCTCCACCCCGAGCTATCTCTTAGACGTTCAGGTGCTAGAATAATGCCCTTTAATCCACCGCTTGATATTTTATAGAGACGATAATGTTGGGAGAGAAGGCTTGAGACATCTTAGGATGCGGAGGAATCCTTTTTTTTTAACCCTACTTATTTTATTTTGTATTTTAAAGACTTGGGTACAAGTCAGGATTCGGTCCAGAAGTGGTCCGCGTGCAGCTGAAGTTTGGGCCTCCCGTTGGTCCTCACTTCACCTGGTCTAGGATCAGGCACCCTTATGAATGTCATGTGCACCCCTCCCCCACTCCCCTGGCAGTGTCTCGCTACTGCCAGTGCCTTAAAGTGTTATGGTAGGTGTTCATGGGCCGCTTATGAGTGAGAACACGTGGTACTCAGTTCTTTGTTTCTGTGATAGATCACTGAGTATGATAGACTAAATTCATCCAGGTTGCTGCAAAGTCCATGATTTTGTCCTTTATGGCTATGTAATTTTCTATCATGTTTATGTACCACTTTTTTTTTTTTTTTTTTGAGTTTGAGTCTCACTCTGTCACCCAGACTGGAGTGCAGTGGCCGCTGCCGGCCACCGCAGCCTCGACCTACTGGGCTCCGGCTCTCCTTCTGCCTCAGCCTTCCAAGTAGCTGGAACTACAGGCGTGCGCTACCACGCTCGGCTAATTTTTTTTTTGATTTATTGTAAAAATGAGGTCTAGCCAAGCTGCCCAGGCGGGTCTCGAACCCTCGGGCTCAGGCAATCCACTCACCTCAGCCTCCCAAAGGCGCGGGATTACAGGCTGAGCCACCGAGCCTGGCTACATTTTTTTTAATCCAGTCCACTTTCGATGGGCAGCAGGGTTGGGTCCATGTTATTGCTGTTGTGAATGGTGCTGCAGTAAACATGTGCATGCATGCTCAGTTATCTTTTTTATAGAATGATTTGCGTTTCTCTGGGTATATTCCCAAAAGGGAGATTGGTGAGTCATATGGAAGATCAATTTCTAGATCTTTTAGAAATTGCCACACTGTTTCCTACAGAGTTTGAACTAATTTACACTCCCACCAATAGTGTAGAAGCTGTCCTTTTTCTCTGCATCCGCTCCAGAATCTGTTGTTTTTTGAGTTATTAATTATGGCCTTCCTGACTGGAATTGGTTGGTATCTTGGTGTGGTTTTGATTTGTATTTCTGTGATGACTAGTGAGGCTGAGCATCTTTTCATGTATCTCTTGACTGTTCATATGTCTTCATTTGAGAAGTGTCTATTCATGTCTTTTTCCTTTTTTTTTTTTTTTTTTTTTTTTTAGTTGGAGTCTCACTCTGTCGCCCAGACTGGAGTGCAGTGGCCACTTCCGGCCACTGCAGCCTTGAACTGCTGGGCTCCGGCGATCCTTCCACCTCAGCCTTCCAAGTAGCTGGAATTACAAACATGCGCTACCACGCCTGGCTGATTTTTTGATTTATTGTAGAGATGAGGTCTCGCTGCCCGGGCAGGTCTCGAACCCGCGGGCTCAGGCAATCCACTCACCTCAGCCTCCCAAAGGCGTGGGATTACAGGCTGAGCCACTGAGCCCAGCTGTCTTTTTCCTTTTATTGTTATTATTTTTTCGAGTAGCAGTGTCACTCTGTTGCCCAGGTTGGAGTACAGTGGCATGCTCACAGCCACCACAGCCGCAACCTGCTTGGCTCAGGTGATGCTTTCACCTCAGTCTTCCAATTAGCTGGAACTACAGGCACATACTACCATGCCCACCTTTTTTTTGTTTTTTTTAATTGTAGAGATGAGGTCTAACCCAGTTGCCCATGCTGGTCTCAAATACCTGGACTCGGGCAGTCATCTCGCCTCTGCCTCCCAAAGTGCTGGGATTACAGACATGAGCCACCATGCCTGGCCTTTTGCCCACTTTTTAATAGTAACAATGGAAGTAGAGTAGGCTGGGTAGAATGGCTCAGCCTGTAATCCCAGCACTTTGGAAGGATGAGAAGAGAGAGGACTGCCTGAGCCCAGGTGTTTTGAGTCTAGCCTGTGCAACTTGGTGAGACCTCGTTTCTACAACAAACCCAAAAATAGGCTGGGCATGGTGGCGTGCATCTGTAGTTCCAGCTAATTGGAAGACTGAGGTGGAAAGATCAACTGAACCCAGCAGGTCAAGGCTGCAGTGGTCATGAGCATGCTGCTGCACTCCAGCCTGGGCGACAGGGGTGAGACTTCAACTCAAAAAAAAGAAGTAGTCAGCCCGGCGTGGTGGCTCAAGCACTTTGGGAGGCCAAGCTAAGAGGATTGCCTGAGCCCACAGGTTAGAGAACAGCCTGGGCAACTTGGCAAGACCTCATCTCTATAATAAATCAAAAAATTAGCCGGGCAGGATAGCATGTGCCTATAGTTCTGGCTACTTGGAAGGCTGAGGTGGAAGGATTGCCTGAGCCCAGCAGGTCGACACTGGGGTACCTCTGAGCATGCCTTTGCGTTCCAGCCTGGGCAGTGGAGTGAGACTCCAACTCAAAAAAAAAAAGTAGAGTAGTCAAACAGCAATTGACATTTTTGTGACTGGCTTATTTCACTTAGCATAATGTTCTCCAGGCTTATCCAATTTGGAGTGTGGGACAGGATATGCTTTTTACTAGCTTTTTTTTTTTTTTTCCAAGAGTCTCACTCTGTCACCTATACTGGAGCCTTGACCTGCTAGGCTCAGGCGATCCTTCTGCCTCAGCCTCCTAGGTAACTGGAACTACAGGTGTGTGCTACCACATCCAGCTAATTTTCTGATTTATTGTAGAGACAAGGTCTTGACAAGTTGTCCAGACTGGTCTCAAGCCCATGGGCTCAGGCAATCCTCCTGCCTCTCCCTTCCAAAGTGCTAGAATTACATGCATGAGCCACTGCACCTGGCTTTTCCTAGCTTTCTAGTGCTTAATATTCCATCAGGGTGTATATTGTAAGAAAAAGCATGATTTATTTTCACCGTCAGCCACAAGGTATATGTAACTGCTTTTTGCTGAGTCACTTCCTGTTTCTTGTTCTCTTTTTGTGGGCTTTTACTTTGGTGGGCTTTTTCATTTAAACTTCTATGGGAACCAGTTAGAACAAAATCTTGTAAGCCACTTGGCAAATAGGAAATGCGAATGAAGTAAGTTTGTCATACCTATGTTAACCAATTAATAGGACATGCAAATGAACTAACCAGGTAACCCAATCAATGTATAACATGGAGGCAAAGTCAGGGAAAGTATGATGTAACCTCTGAAAGTACCCAGCCTGTGGGGGAAATGGGAGGGACTTGCATTTTAGGGCTTAAATACTCTGGCTGTAACTGCTTCAGTGTGCCTGCTCATCTGAGGCACAAGAGCATTATTTTTAAAAGCTGCTTCACTCTACTGATTGACAAGTCTCCTTGGTGTTTTTGGACAATCCAGTCTGGAGGTGGGAGTGTCTCCCAGGACCTGCATTTCTAGCATATATGCTTCACTGTTTATCCATGTATCATTTGGACCAGTGGACTGCTTCCCCTGTTAAGACTATTGAAGAGTGCTACTGTGAGCATGGACTTGCAGAGATCTCTGAGAGGCCCTACTTTCCCCTTTAGGATGTAGACTTCAAGGTCAGACTGCAAGGTGACGTGATGGTTCTGTTTTTAATTTTTTGAGGAAGCTCTATGTTTCCCATAGTGACAGCACCCCCATTTGACAACCCCACCAAGAGATCACAAGGGTTCCAGTTTCTCCACAGCCTCATTAACACTTGTGAAGCAGTTCAGTGTTGTGAGTTAACCCAGAATACCAAGGCTCCACCTCTCTGGGAAAGGAACCTCGTTCCTCCCCTCACCAAAATTTGGGATAGAAACCTCTCACTTTCCTCTTGCCAAAGAGAAAGTGATTATTGGACTCTAGGAGCCTTTGAGTGATGTAGGGAAGAACTTGAGAAGGTTTTTTTAGGAAACTAGGTAAGTCTCCTTTTTTGATTTCACCTTATAATCATATATTCCTTTATTTTTACAAACAGGTCATGGTGGGTCAAAAATAAAAGATATCCAAAGTACAACAAACACCAGAATCCAGGTAAGTCCTCTGTTCTTAAACCCTGAACAAGCATAGCATGTTTCTAAGGGAGTGCCTAACCTGTTTCTGCTCCTACATTACCGCACTGTGGTAATCAGGCAAGCTGCCAACACTCTTCCTACTGCTCTTCCCAAGAGCCCTCCTGAGCCGTAATCTGTTCCTGGTGTAGAGTTTCTGATTGTTTTTTTTGAGTCAAAGTTTCACTCTTGTCACCCAGGCTGGAGTGTAGTGGCAAGGTCCCAGCTCAACACAGCCTTGGCCTTCTGGGCTCAAGTGATCTTCCTGTCCCAGCCTCCCAAGTAGCTGGTAACACAGGCACATGCCACCATGCCCAGCTAATTTTTTTATTTCTATGTGGAGATGAGATCTTGCTGTATTGTCCAGGCTGGTCTCAAACTCTGGCCTCAAGCAGTCCTGCCTCCACTTCCCAAAGTGCTGGAATTACAGGTGCGAGCCACCATGCCTGGCCTGGTTTTGTGACTCTTGGAGGTGAAAATCTTTGATGATAATCTCCATAAGAGTGAGACCTCTGGAATATTTATCATGTCCCAAATGACTCCCTTCCAGAATCCCTTTCCTCCCACTTTGGCTTCTGTGTTCCAAACAAGCAATGGCATCGCTCCCTGAGTTCTCAAGCCAGAAACCACAGATTTCCCCGGCACCTCCTCTGCTCACCCCATCCAGCAGCATCTTGTCTGTTTCTTGTACTTCTCAGGGGGCATGCCATCATTTGCATTCTCCCCTCGCGGTGCCTTCTGCTTTTTTTCTTATCATTTTAGTTGACCTTTCTTATTGCCCAGACTGGTCTTGAACTCCTGGCCTCAAGTGCTCTTTCTGGCTTGGCCTCCCAAAGTGCTGCCAAAGCACCTAGCCTGTACATCTTATTTGCATTCTTTTTGTCCTCTCTAGCCATTCACCACCATGGTCAGTCAGAATTATGTGTTTATGTTCTTTCCATGTATAAAAAACTGTCGTGGTATCTCAGGTACTTAAATCCAGATTCTAGCTTGACTGACTTGATCTGACCTGTTTACACTCTCCAGTCTCCTCTCTCCAGACTCTCTTGAGTGCTCCTCTCCCTCTTGACACACTCGGCTACCATAACTGTCTCCTAATAGATAATTCTTACTTATTTTTCAGGCAAGCTTAGTTACCACTTCCTTGGGGAAGTCTAAGACCTCCCCCATTCTGTGTGGGTGTCTCTTTTCCTTCCTCTCAGCGTCTCCTAGCTGCCTCATGTCAGCACTTTCACAGAGTTGCATGTGCTTATACAACCTGGAGATAACTCAATGTATAGTAGTTTCTGGACAAATATTGAATCATTACAGATATCTGAAACGATGCGTGTTTGAAGGTGTTATTTGTAGCTTCTAGCAACAAAATGTCACATCAGCCTTATAAACTTACTCCATAACAGTATACATGTGTAAGTATAGATTCTTGTCCAGTTAAACATTTACATGAGTAATCTGAATTTGGCAAACTCTACACAGCACATAGACTGATTCCCCTCAGCTCCACAATGCTGTAAGATTAGCCAAACAAATTTCTACATTTTACAGTACAAGAACTGATTCAAAATACCACCTGTGAAATTAATGTGCTAATTTTTCATCTACATTGTTTTCTGATTTTATTCCCTAGCTGTCAGTTGCTTAACTTACAGTGTCCTCCTCCCGGATAGGTAAGATAAGCCAGGAGGTAAATCTCAGAGGGGATGTAAGTTGAATTCCCCTCATTAGAAATTTACATGTTGATAGTGATACTGTCTTTACCTTATACTTTTATGCTTTTTGCAGTTGAGTAATTGCTTGTTGGGTGTAAGGGAACGTAAGTCTCACCTATTTTTCCCCTTGTATCTAGATAATAAAAGGGCATCCAGTATCACTAGTCAAAATTTTTGGCAGCAAAGCAATGCAAACAAAAGCAAAGGCAGTGATAGATAATTTTGTTAAAAAACAAGAAGATGACTATTCAAAATGTGGAGTTGGTGAGTAATTTACCCACTACAGCCCTTTGAGATTTTTTTTTCCTCTGCATGTGGTCAGCCAGTTTTCCCACCATTTACTGAAGGTTTTAAAAATTTCATTCCATGTTTTAAGCCATTTTACCTGATTTCCTTTTCTGATACAAAGCATTACATTGCCAGTAATCTAGTCTGAAATATTCTCTTTGCTATGAAAGCCCATAATATTTGTTTTTCCTTAAGTTAAAACTACTTAATCTCTATGGTTAAGCCTAGCCATCTTACTTTTTAGCCCCAAGTAAGTAAAAAATGACAGCATTTTAATATACCTAACTTTAGTAATAAAGGTAGAATAAGGAATGGTCCTGGGCTTCTGACTATGGACTTTTCCCAGATCCACAACTGCTTAAATATTATATTCAGTATTTTTTAAATCTCAGATGAGATTGGCATAGAGACAAAGCCATTGAACATATCTACACAATCTGGAAGTAGAACAGAGACTTGGGTTCAGAAGACAGCATTGCCTCTTAATTTTTCTGGGAGAAAACTTGACTTGGACCCATTGTATAATTTGTTAACCTGGGATCATATTTGCCTCTCAGCAGCATTGTAAAGACTAAGCAATGTGTGTGACAGTATTTTAGCATCACACTAGACTCTGCTACTTTCCTTCCCTTCTCCAATAAATCAGAATTCTCATAAGTTGCTAAATGATGACAAAAACACTGACTAGATTGTCATGGTAATGTACTGTGGAAACTCCAGATGTTATATTTCAAGCATTATTGTCTGGTTATTAAAAAACAGAAAAAACTAATCTGATAAAAACTACTTTTGACAGATGTTGTTGAGTTCCAACCTTCTGTTAGAAAAGGTCAAAGCGCTGATGACATCGTTGTTACAGGAGATCGGACATTGATAGATTGGGATCAAATTAGAGAGGAAGGTTCAAAATGGCAAAAGAAAAAATGGGCAGGTCAGTGTTGCATTGTAACATGTATTGTTTCTTTTAACTGCAATTTTTATCATCTGTAATATGTCTATACCTTATTTTTAGTAATGAAATCTCTATAAAAATGATAAAATTTAAAATTCTCCAGTTAGTCCCTAGGTCATGATAGATTCTATGTCATCTGCTATGATTTATGCTATTAAGTAGGATATTAAATGTTACAGTGACTTATAGCCGTCTTATTTGAGGTGACTCACTGCAAAAGATTAATAAGATAGAAAATTAAGTCCAAGGGGACAGAGTGAAGGGAATAAACATGCAAACCATCAGTAAACATTTTTGCTGTAGAACAGAAACTGATCATCTAGTGTGATAGTTGAAAGGGCAAAATAACAAAGAAGAACCTTTCAGTCATAAGCATAACAGTTCTTTTTTTTTCTTTTTTTTTTTTTGAGTTGGAGTCTCACTCTGTCACCCAGACTGGAGTGCAGTGGCCACTCCCGGCCACCACAGAGTGGACAGAGTGGCTCCATAACCTCCTTTGTTATTTGCCCTTTCAACTATCGACCTGCTGGGCTCCAGCGATCCTTCTGCCTCAGCCTTCCAAGTAGCTGGAACTACAGGCACGCGCTACCACACCTGGCTCATTTTTTATTTATTGTAGAGATGAGGTCTCGCCAAGTTGCCCAGGCAGGTCTTGAACCCGCGGGCTCAGGCAATCCACTCACCTCAGCCTCCCAAAGGCGTGGGATTACAGGCTGAGCCACCGAGCCCGGCTACATAACAGTTCTTAAGAGAGGTGGAGAGTTTTTGAGTTGGGATCTCACTCTTTTGCCCAAGCTGGAATGCTGTGGCACACTCACAGCCAATCCTTCTGCCTCAGCCTCCCAAGTAACTGGAACTACAGACATATGCCACCATGCCTGGCAAATTTTTGGATTTTTTTTGTTGTTGTTAGAGACAAGGTCTTACGGTGTTGCCCAGGCTGGTTGCAAACTCCTGGGTTGATGCAATCCTCCTGCTTTGTTTTCCCAAATTGCTGGGATTACAGGCATGAGCCACCATGCCCAGCGGTCTTTGAATTTTAGAAGTTTCTTACTCGGGACATTTCACTATTCAGGCACTAATCATGGCTATCAGAACAAGGCAGCAAGATAGCATCTTTTATTTGACAATAAAAAGTTAATGCACTAATATGTTGCCAAAATATTTAGTGATTAATGCCATGGTGGTCTGCACCTCTGTGCGTTAAGTTTCTAGTGCTGCCTTGACAATTCATGTGTTTCGGAGACTGAGGATGGAAGACCAGCGAAAGGATTTAAGATGAGCTAGGTATTTAAGAAACGAAGCTTCAGAGAGTAGACCAAGGATGTTGATTTAATTCCTAAAAAGAAATGGGATAGACCTTCAAAGAGAAGACAAAAGCAGTCTAAGCATTATGTTTGAGAGCAGATTCATCAATTGTGGTGCTTTTATGTCTGGCAAAGCATGCTTTTATTTTAAACTCGAACACTACAGATCTGTTCTTGGGTAGAAAGTGTGATTGAAAGACAAACCAGAAAAGGGAAATCTCTTAGAATGGCAGAAGCCCAGCTGGTGACGGGTAGTGCTGTCTGAAACTGTGTGGTAACTAGGATGTATTTTAATCTAGTTTCTATAGCTGTGACTAAGTGTTAACGAAATATAAATTTTCATTATCAAAGTGTGAATTTTTCCTTTTGCCCCAGATTTACCACCAATTAAGAAAAACTTTTACAACCAGTCAGTAACAACAGGGTCGATGTCAAAAGTGCAAGTCGACAACTGGAGGTGGGTGGTTTTCTCATTCATTCCTCACATAACTTTTGTATAGTTATGTTATTAGTATTAAATCAACCCTGTAGGCAAAGATGTGGAGTGATTGCATTTGGAGATGCACTTCAGTATCCAAGTGAGAACTTTGTTACAATTCTACATGATGTATTAGAGCAGGGGCCGCGAGCCCCTTCTCCCACTTCCTGGGCAGCACAACAGGAAGTGAGCAGCCCAGGGAAGCTTCATCTGGATTTGCAGCCACTCCCCATTGCTCGAATGACAACTGATTTCAGGTGGAGTCAGGGCAGTGATGCTAGTACTGGGAGCAGCTACAAATACAGGTGAACATTAGCAGTCTGTTGGTGGAATGTGCGAGGTTTGACTGTACATTCCACCCGACCCCTCAATCCATGGAAAAATTGTCCCTGATGCCAAAAAGATTGGGGACCACTGTTTTAGAGCGTTGCTGTCTAGTAAAACTTTCTGCAGTGATGGAAGATATGTGTCTATACTTGTGTCTAATGGAGTAGCCATATGTAGCTGTTGAGCACTGAAAGTATAGCTAGTGTAATTTGAGCAAGTGAATATTTATTAAATTCAGATAACCACATGTACCTGGACCTTGCATTGTGGAGCAGAGCAGCTTCTCTGTTTCTCCATTACCTGAGAATTGAGAAGGAAATGATGGGATCTGCATCTATCTACGTTCTTAAACTATTCAGTGCTTGTCATCTGAAATGAGAAGGTTTATTTTTATTTTATTTTTTTTTTTTGAGTTGGAGTCTCACTCTGTCACCCAGACTGGAGTGCAGTGGCATGCTCCCGGCCACTGCAACCTCGACCTGCTAGGGTCTGGAGATCCTTCAGCCTCAGCCTTCCAAGTAGCTGTGAAATAGGGATCGAGCACTTAATTCACAGACACCAACACCAAAAGTACAAGTTATAAAAAGGAAAGGTTTTTATTAGCCAAGAACCGGGCCAGCAGCCACTTGCCTGCTGGACATAAGAGTCCCACAGCAAGGGGCGCCCATTGGCTATAGGGGCTTGCTTAAATGGGGGAAAACTACATTGGGACTTTCCAAGTGGACCAAACTGCAACATCCTAGAGGCCTAGGTACCTTTCAAGCAATGCTAGTGGGGTTCACAGAAGTGAATAAAAAGAGCTGTTAAACAGTTTAACCTAGCCAGCAGGTGCTATTGCCAGGTTCCAGGAAGGAAACTTTTTTTTTTAAACCGTGCAAAGGTTGAGTACATGCTTAGCCTAATTTTTGACATTGTAGATGTCTTTTTAAGCCCCCTTCCACATTCCCCCCTTTCAGTTGTTCCTGGAGTCAAATCATTGACTCTTCATACAGGGGATTATATTGAGTTCTGAGGATCATTAATTTTACTGATGACACGCTATTTTTAACATAGCCAAGGAGGCTGATGTATGGGTCTCGGTTTTTCCAAGGAGCAAAGTTTTGCACCCCCATGCAACACAGTAGTGTTGTCCTGCTTTGTGGCAATAGGCTGGTCTCGATGCCAAGCAAGCATAAAAACCAACAGATGTAAGTCCTTTTTCATAAGTTAAGGTGCCGCATTCATCATTGTGTGTGCCCCCGAGGGTTAGACCAGGCCATAATTTACAAAGGTCAAAGTTAAAAACAGGCTGCCTGCTTGCTCTGTAGGTGGCAATTACGGTCCCAGTGACAGTAGTTCTCAGTTCCCAGGAATAGTTCCCTGGAGTATAGGGATTACGCAGGTTAGGCCAATAGGCCTCAAGCTGGGAAGGGTATGCAATGAATATGATTAAGATACCGCCCCCCCCACCCCCGCCGCAAAAGTCTTATCTTTAGAGGATCTTCTCCAGTAGCTGGCTTGACTACTTTCCATGTTTCCGGGGGCGTGGTGGTGGCTGCTTTTACTTGTGAATGATGAATCCAGGGGCGGACACCGCTGACTTTGATGGCCTTAGGAGTAGTAAGGATTACTATGTGGGGCCCTTTCCACCTTGGGGTGGGAGCCTCAGTTTTGTGCCGTTTTATCCAGACCTGGTCACTGGGCTGGAATGGGTGTGGATGTTCCGGAACCAGTTTCCAGAAGGCTGCCTGCACCGTCTCAGTGACAGCTTGCTGAACTCTTTGAAGAGCCTGCAATGACTGAAGCAAATTATAGTTGGACAGTTCTAGTGCTTTTTCCAGTCCAATTTTTGGAAGTAATGGCAGGGGTTGTCCAAAAAGAATTTCGAAAGGGGTTAGACCCTTGATGTAGGGAATACACCTGGCCCTTAAGAGGGCATAGGGAAGGAGTGTTACCCAACCTTTGCCTGTCTCCAGGGTTAATTTGGTTAAGGTCTCCTTAAGCATCCAATTCATTCTCTCTACCTGTCCTGAACTCTGAGGATGATAAGCACAATGTAAGTTTCAATTTATCCCCAAGGTTTTTGCAATACCTTCAGTAAGATTAGAAATAAATGCTGGACCATTATCTGAGCCTATTGAGATAGGTAGACCATATCTTGGTATGATATCATTTAAGAGTTTCTTTACAGTTACAGAAGCAGTTTCAGTTTTTGTAGGAAATGCCTCGACGCATCCTGAGAATGTGTCCACAAAGACCAATAGGTATTTATATCCATATTGCCCAGGTTTGACTTCTATAAAGTCTATTTCCTAATGTCTCCTGGGGGTTAGTCCCCTATCTTGGACCCCTTGGGTGGATACACTGACCTTAGCATTATTAGTCTGCTGGCATGACACGCAGCCTTGAATGAGCTCCTGGGCGAGCTGGTCCAGATGAGGGGGATAGAATTCTTTTCTCATAAGTTCGGTTAGTTTTATTTTTCCCAAATGAGTACCTTTGTGGAGTTGCCTTAGGATTTGTTGTCCAGGACTTGAGGAAGGTTCTGCCATCCTGAAGTTGAAGCCATCCATCTGGGTTTGAGGTTGTCTGCAATTTTTGAGCAGCGAGGAGGTCCTCTTCTGTATATTTTGGTGACTCACATAGAACCAGAGGAGGCAGCACCAGCTGACAGGTTGTTCTGTGGTAAGCAGCTTCTCTGGCTGTTTGATCTGCTTTTCTATTTCCTATTGCCTCTTTTAAGTTTCCTTTTTGGTGGCCCGGGCAATGGATGATGGTGACTTGTTTGGGGCCCCATACTGCTGCCAGGAGGTCTGAGACCTCCTTTTTATTTCTTATAATTTTCCCCTCTGCGGTGAGCAATCCCCACTCCCTGTAAATTGTCCCATGAACGTGTGCAGTTGTAAACGTGTACCTGCTGTCAATGTAGATGTTGACAACTTTTCCTTCACCTGCTTTTGGGGCCTTGGTTAGGGCAATCAGTTCTGCTTTTTGGGCTGATGTTCCCTGTGGAAGAGGCTCAGCCCAGATAGTTCCCTGTAGAGTGACCACTGCTGCCCCTGCATACCTTACCCCATTCTAGATGAAACTGCTGCCATCTGAGAAAAGCATTAGGTCGGAGTTTGTTCTTGGGACATCGGTTAGGTCCCAGCACAGCTTCTGGAACTCAGTTGTTTCATAACAACAATGTGGCAGCCCCGTGGGACTTTCTTCCAGTAGTAAATTTGTGGAGTTCAAGCTGGGGGTATGCTGGAACTTGATGCAGGGTTAATCTAAAAGCAGTGCTTGATAATGAGTTATTCGGGCATTCGACATCCATTCGTCAGGGGCCCCTCGGAGTGAAAACTCCACTGCATGCGTGGCCGTGACAGTCAGATTCTGCCCCAATGTTAGTTTGTCTAAGTCCTTTACTAACATGGCAATGGCTGCTATAACCTGCAGACAGGGCAGCCAGCCCGAGGCTACCGGGTCCAGTTTTTTTGACAGGAAGGCGACTGGCCTATTTCATGGGCCAAGCTTGGGTTAGGACCCCCACCCCAGGCGATGCCTCGCCTTTCATCCACATAAAGGTGAAAAGGCTTTTCAATATCCGGCAAGGCCAGGGCTGGAGCTGAGACGAGGGCAGTTTTAAGGGCTTGGAAAGCTTTTTTCCCTCCCGTGTCCATTTAAAATTAGCCTCTGGTCCCTTGGTTATTTCATAGAGGGGTTTCCAAGTACAGCAAACTTAGAGATCCATAGTCGGCAGTATTCTACAGCTCCCAAGAATTCCCAGACCTTCCTGGGGCTGGGATGCGTGCTATAGCCCGAATACGCTGGGCAGTCAGGGATCTTTTACCTCCCTCGAGGTTATACCCAAGGTATGTGGCTACAGTCACACAGAGCTGAGCCTTTTTGCTGACACCCTATACCCCAGAGTCTGAAGTTCTTTAAGCAAGTGCCTGGTGGCATGCAGGCACTCACCTTCTGATGTAGCTGCAATTAGCAGATCATCTGCATACTGTAGCAGGGTCACTTCAGGGTGCTGTTGCCGGAAAGCTCGGAGGTCTTGGCGGAGAGCTTCATCAAACAGCGTGGGAGAGGTTTTAAATCCTTGTGGGAGTTGTGTCCAGGTTAACTGGCCATTTTCCCCTTTTTCAGGATCTGTCCATTCAAAGGCAAACAAGGGTTGGCTCTGCTTAGCCAAGGGAATGTGGAAGAAAGAATTCTTAAGGTCCAGGACAGTGTATACCTGCCTCTCTGTAGTTAGCCCTCTGAGGAGGGTGTACGGGTTGGGGACTGTGGGATTGATATCCTCCAATCGCCTGTTGACCTCCCCGAGATCCTGGACAGGGCAGTAGTGTCCTGTGACTGCCTTTTTGACAGGAAGAAGTGGGGTGTTCCAGGATGAGTGGCGCGGCACTAGGATTTCAGCTTCTAGGAGACACTGGATGTGGGTTGCTATGCCTTTTCGGGCCTCTGGGGATATAGGGTACTGTTTTACCCTAATGGGCGTTGTCTGACTTTTGAGATGTACAACGACTGGCGGTTGATGGGATGCCAGCCCAGGGGAGTTTAATTTGACCCAGACTTAGGGAAACTCAATCTGTAGCTGGGCCAGCAGTATGGCGTTTGAAGAGCCAAGAGGGACCCCACCTTCTGTTAACACGTATTCCTTACTTAGGGGAACAGTAACAAGAATTTTTGATGACCCAGGTGGCTTTAGGCTCACTGCTGCCATGGTTTCCTTAAAACCTATGTTTGCCTTAAGCTTGTGTAAGAGGTCACGTCCCAGGAGCGGGTATGGGCAGTCTGGCATTACTAGGAATGAATGAGTTACTCCCCTTTTCCCAAATTTGTTGTTCTTTCGGTGCTCCAGGGGCATAATTGAGTCCCGGTTGCTCCCGGGACCAAGGAATGCTTATTCTGAAGCAGGCTGTTGTACTTTTGGAGGACTGAATTCTTAGCCCCCGTGTCTACTAAGATGTGGACAGCGCTTCCCCCCACCGTAAGTTTCACCCTGGGCTCCGGGAAGGGATTGACAGAGCCCCGGCTCCATCAGTGAGTTTCTAATTGAAGCACAGGAGTAGATTTCGGTGGGGACCCCACCTAGAGGGCACTCTTGTGGTCAGGGTGGCCTGTCTGGGCAGTCTTTTACCCAGTGCCCAATTGTTTTACACTAGGCGCATTGATTTTTTGCTAGTGGAGTTTTTTGCCCAGTGCTGGTTCCTCTTTTCCCTGTTGGCTGCTTGGGTTTAACTTCCTGTAAGGATGCTGCTTCTACTTTGGCCATCTTTTTGGTTTGTTGGTCTTCAAGCGAGTCCCTGCTGTTACAGACCTTCTGGGCTTCCTCAGTTAATTCTGATAAACTTTTCCTTTCAAATCCTTCAAGCTTCTGCAATTTTTTTCTTATATCAGGGGCCTACTGGGAGGCAAAGGCTATAACTAAAGCCCTCCAATTTTCTGGAGCCTCTGGGTCTATGGGAGTATACGTCTGATAGGCCTCCATAAGGCATTCCAGAAAAGCCGTGGGAGATTCCTGTGGACCCTGAGTTACCTCACTTACCTTAGACAAATTTGTGGGCCTCCTGGTGGCGGCCTGGAGACCCCCATTAGAGTCCGGCAATAGGTGGTGAGACACTCCTTACCGTGATCGGTGTTCTGGTTCCAATTAGTCCTCTCAGCAGGGAAGACACGGTTCACACGATCCTGCTCTGCCGGTCTGCCTTCCTGTCCCAGGACCAATTTCCTTGCCTCCTGATAGATTCATTCTCTTTTCTCTGCAGTAAAAAGGGCTTGGAGGAGCTGTTGGCAGTCATCCCAAGTGGGCTGGTGGGTGAAGAAAATCGTTTCTAGAAGGCCTATGAGGCTCTGAGGTTTTTCAGAGAATGCCGATTTTGTTGCTTCCAGTTGTAAAGATCACTAGTAGAGAAAGGGACATAAACCATAAAGGGCTGGCCTCCCGAACCTCCCGCGTCTAGTCCCAGTGCCTGTCTCGAGTAGGACTGTGGAAGTTTGTGGTTCTGAGTTCCCCGAAGATGAGTCGGGGCTAGTCGGTTTATCAGGGGCGGTTGGGCCCTCGGGAGACGCATGGGGAAGAGGGCGATAAAGGGGCTGATATGAGGACCCACTCCTGGTGAGTGACAGGCTGAGAACCTTGTGGGGCCCCCTGCTCCTGCTCAAATGTAGAGTAGGGCAGGGGAATTTCATCATCCTCCGGTGGGCCCTGGAGGACTGGAGGTTTGGCTTTTGGAGTTTCCTGTAGGGCTAAAACACGAGGAGAATTAGCTTTTTTTTTGACTTTCTTCATCCGTGATGGCTGCTACATTACCAGGAGGTGAGGTACCAGGCAGTGATGTACAGGATCTGGTCCGGGTGGTGTTAATGGACAAACTGTCGGACCTTCCCCACTATGACAGGGTTGAAGGTCCCCTCCAGCGACCAGCTGCAATTAGGAAATGTGGGCCATTCGAGGGAACAAAAGGTGGTTATGTTTCCTTGGTTTACCTGATAACCCGACTGCTGTGCCGCTCCTTGGAAATCCTTGAAGTGGCACAAAACCAGTTGCTGAGGGGTGTCAGGCTTAGAGCACTGCCGCCCCATAATGTCGATAACAATGACAGACACAACAGTGACTAACACTGAACAAATAAAGACAAGAACACAAACTGAACAGACAGACCTAACTGGCCGAGGGCAATACTGGAGGGCCCAGTGATGTCTCACTGGGACCGTGGACCCAGGAATTAGCGCTGCATCCAGCTTTCCTGTGAGTCCAACCAGAAGTGCGCACAAACAGAACAGGAACTTGACTCACTCTCAGAGGGGTCTGGGAACATTGTAAGTCTGCTAGAGACGACAATCAGCCGTTTGCGAATCCACAGACTCACCAGGCCCGATGAACACTGAGGTTCGCAGCTATGCAGACCCACAAGGTCAGCTTGTGATTGGGGCTGGGGATTAAGCTCTCAGATCTCCCAAGCGAGTCCCCAAATGAAATAGGGACTGAGCACTTAATTCACAGACACCAACACCAAAAGTACAAGTTATATAAAGGAGAGGTTTATTAGCCAAGAGCCAGGCCAGCGGCCACTTGCCTGCTGGACATAACAGTCCCACAGCAAGGGGCCCCCATTAGCTATAGGGTCTTGCTTAAATGGGGGAAAACCACTTTGGGACTTTACAAGTGGGCCAAACTGCAATATCCTGGAGGCCTCGGTACCTTTCAAGCAATGCTAGTGGGGTTCACAGAAGTGAAAAAAAAAGCTGTTAATCAGTTTAACCTAGCCAGCAGGTGCTGCTGCCAGTTTCCAGGAAGGGAACTTTTTTTTTTTTAACTGTGCAAAGGTTGAGTACATGCTTAGTCTAATTTTTGACATTGTAGATGTCTTTTTAAGCCCCCTTCCACAGCTGAAACTAGAGGCGTGCGCTACCATGCCTGGCTAATTTTTTTAATTTATTGTAAAGACAAGGTCTTGCCCAGTTGCCCAGGTAGATCTCGAACCTGTGGGCTCAGGCAATCCACTCACCTTGGCCTCCCAAAATGCTGGGATTACAGGCTGAGCCACCGAGCCCGGCCTTATATTTCATTTTAGAGTTGTGGGGTACGTGTAAGGATTTGCTACATAAACAAGTTGTGTGCAGGTGAAGGTTGGGCTTCAAGCAAATCCTTTCCCCCCCTGGTAGTAAACCTGGTAACCAGTGTATGGTTATGTGCCCCTTGTCCCCCCACTCCAGTGTCCTTTAGCATTGCCCAGGTCGGTTGTTACCACCTTTGTACTCCTGTGACCAGGACCTGCTTATGAGTGAGAATGTGCAGTATTCAGTTGTTTCTGTGATAGTTCACTTAGAATTATGGTCTCCACTGCATCCATGTTGCTGCAAAGGACATAATTCTGTTCATCCATCTGACTGCGTAGTGTTCCATGTATTTTCTTTATCTAGTCCACTTCCAGCGGGCATCTGGGATGGCTCCATGTTTTTGCTATTGTGAATAGTGCTGTAATGAACATACACGTGCAGGTGTCTTTTTGGCAGAGTGACTTATATTCCTCTGGGTATACTCCCAGAAGTGGGATTTCTGGATCATATGGAAGCTCAATTTTTAGTTCTTTGAGAAAACACCACACTGTTGAAATTTGAAGGTTTTAATGGCAACTTTTTTTTTTACTATTAATTCTGATATAAAAACTAAGATGTAGCCGGGTTCAGTGGCTCACACCTATAATCCCAGCACTTTGTGAGGCTGAAGTGAGAGGATTGCCTGAGCCCACGGGCTCAAGAACAGTCTGGGCAATTGATGAGACCTCATCTCTACAGTAAATCAAAAAATTAGCCAGGCATAGTGACACACACCTGTGGTTCCAGCTACTTGGAAGGATTGCCTGTGCCCAGCAGGTCGAGGCTGTGGTGGCTATGAGCATGCCACTGCACTCCAGCCTAGGTGACAGAGTGAGACTCGAACTTAAACAAGCAAACAAACAAACAAATAAATAAAAACTAAGATGCTATTAAATACCAGAAAGAAGGGTTTGGTGGCTCAGCCTGTAATCCCGCGCCTTTGGGAGGCTGAGGTGAGTAGACTGCCTGAGCCTGCAAGTTCGAGACCCTCTGGGCAACTTGGAGAGACCTCATCTCTACAATAAATCAAAAAATTAGCCGGGCGTGGTAGCGCGCGCCTGTAGTTCCAGCTACTTGGAAGGCTGAGGCGGAAGGATCGCTGGAGCCCAGCAGGCGAGGCTGCAGTGGCCAGGAGCGGCCACTGCACTCCAGTCTGAGCGACAGTGAGACTCCAACCAAAAAAAAAAAAAAAAATACCAGAAAGAGGGTTAAGGTAAGGCTCACTCTTTGGGCAGGTGACTGATTGTATAATCTAGGACATTTCATTGTAACTTCCCTAGCTGTCCAATTTAAATCAGTTGCAAATGAATTTCTAGGTCTGAGTGGAGCCAATTTTGAAAAAGATTTTTCTTGGATAAAGTAAAGTAACGAAAGTCACTAATATTTATTTTTCTTTAAAGGAAGAAAAATTTTAATATAATGTGTGATGACTTGAAGGAGGATGAGAAACGTCCTGTCCCCAACCCTACTTGCACGTTTGGTGATGCCTTTCAGTGTTATCCTGAGGTTATGGAAAACATTAAAAAGGCAGGTTTTCAAAAACCAACACCCATTCAGGTACGCTTTCCTTAATTCCAATATTTCACCAAATGTCCTCCCCACCAATGATACCTGATTGCTAGAAGTTAGGTCACCAGGAAGCAACTGTCTTAGCATCCCCGCAACTCCCCAAATAGCACTCACAAGATCCTTGTGGAGAGAAGTTTGGAGATGGGAGAAGAGGAAGAGTTGGCCAAAGAGATGTACTTTTTGTTTCAATATGTGTCGTTCTGTTTCAGGCGCAGGCATGGCCAATAGTACTGCAAGGAATAGATCTTATAGGAGTGGCCCAGACTGGCACAGGGAAGACGTTGTGCTATTTAATGCCCGGGTTTATTCACCTGAACTTTCAGCCAACGTAAGAATTCCTACATCTGGGCTCTCTATAGGGGTTTAGTAGACATAGACACCAAAATAGGTATTAAGTTTCTTTCATCTGCATTGGTTAAAAGGTAATGCTCAGCAAGGCAGTAAACACTGATCCTGTGCAGTGAATGCATAATTTGGCAAAGCATTTTTAGGAGACAATAGGCAATAGTTTCCAAAGCCTTAATAGTAAAACATTGGAAACCAATGACATTATCTTGTTGAATGCAGTTCTGTTTGGTGCGAAAATGTTTGGCATTTTAAATGTGAAACAGCCATCTTAAATGAAAAGGCTGGTATTTGGGATGTTGGCTTTGTGTGTGTGTGTGGCTTTTTTTTTTTTTTTTTTTTTTTTTTTTTTTTGAGTTGGAGTCTCAGTCTGTCGCCCAGACTGGAATGCAGTGGCCGCTCCCGGCCACCGCAGCCTCGACCTGCTAGGCTCCGGCAATCCTTCTGCCTCAGCCTTCCAAGTAACTGGAACTATAGGCGTGCGCTATCACGCCCGGCTGATTTTTTGATTTATTGTAGAGATGAGGTCTCGCTGCCCAGGCAGGTCTCGAACCCGCGGGCTCAGGCAATCTACTCACCTCAGCCTCCCAAAGGCACGGGATTACAGGCTGAGCCACCGAGCCCGGCTGTGTGTGGCTTTTTTAAGTCATTTCCATACTTCATGGTAAACGTGCATTGCTATTGGAATTTGAAAGAATTTACTAAAAACCTATCACTAAACTCTTGATAAGATAATCTTAAATCCTTGAAAATACATGAGTATTCTTAAGGGGAAGTATTTCTACATTTCTACACAATATCAGTTCTTTTTTTTAGGTTTGTGGATCAAACTAAGGGAATCTCCGTGTGATGTGTAGCTTGTGTAGCACATTTTCTTTATCTAGTCTGTAGCATACTGAGGGGACTTCTGATCATACACTTTCTCACAAAAGGCATAAATATGTCTGTGATTGTTTCTGTCTTTGATACTCATTACTACAAACTTTTTTTTTTGAAAGCCAAAATCTCACTCTGTCACCCGGGGTGGGGTTCAGTGGCATGCTCATAACTCACCCCAGCTTTGACCTCCTGGGCTCAGACTATCCTTCCACCTCCACCTTCCAGGTAGCTGGGACCAAAGGCATGTGCCACTGCACCCAGCTAATTAAAAAAAAATTTTTATTGTAGAGATGAGGTCTCACTGTGTTTCCCAAGTTAGTCTCTAGCTCCTGGGCTCAGGCAGTCTTCCTGCCCCGGCCTCCCAAAGTGTGGGGATTACAGGCATGAGCCACCACACCTGGGCACATTGCTATAAATTTTAAACACTGAACATGCTATACATCTCAGACAGGTAGTTTAATATTAATCTGTCTTCTCTCCAAAGGGGTAAAGAAAAAAGGAATAGGCCTGGCATGTTAGTCCTTACACCTACTCGGGAATTAGCTCTTCAAGTGCAAGCTGAATGTTCTAAGTATTCCTATGGAGGTCTTAGAAGGTAAGTCCTTTTTTTTGGCCATTCCTTTACCAGTTCTCTGACCATCAGTAGTTTTATAATCCTCCCCATCATATCTCACACATCTAGAGACTCTAAATGGCTCAACAGGGCTGTTCTTACCGTAATCTAACCAACTAAGCTTGGGCAAAGGGGTCAAGTAATGGTATAAATGCGGCCCTTCAGTACACAACACTGTGGACTGAAGGGTGTGCAGAGTTCTAAAAAAGGGCAGATGTCACTGAAGGCAGCTGATGACCTTTTTTATTTTTATACCTTTTTAAAAATAGATCTAAAATGCTTAGATTGCTTGGCATTTTGAGTTGTGATAAGATATTCTTTTTCATAACCATGAACCTGGATTTTTTTTTTAAGTGTTTGCGTATACGGTGGTGGAGATAGAGACAAACAAATCGAAGATCTAAGAAAAGGTGTAGATGTCATTATTGCAACTCCTGGACGATTGAACGATCTGCAAATGAATCACTGTGTCAACCTGAAGAGCATAACCTACTTGGTAATCGTGGAGTAAGGGCTTGGGATGCTGTGAATCAGTATTGACTTTTAATAATATACTTTAAGAATGGCCTCACTTTATAATGGTCTTAGAGTCTAAGAATATTTCCCATTCCCTTTAGCATGTTAAGAAAGATATTTAAGATACTTTTTTTTTTTCTGAGTCTGGGTCTCATCTCTACCCAGGATGGAGTGTGGTGGCATAATCATGGCTTACCACAACCTCAGTCTTCTGGGCTTAGGCCATCCTCCCACATCAGCCTCCTGAGTAGCTGGGGCTATAGCCATATGCTACCACACCCAGCTAATTTTTTTATTTTTATTTTTTTGTAGAGATGTGGTCTCAATATGTCGCCCAGGCTGATCTTGAACTCCTGGGCTCAAGCAATCCTCCCACCTGGGCCTCCCCAAAGTGCTGGGATTACAGGTGTGAGCCACAGCTTCTGGGCATTTCTATTTTTAAATGAGGGTACTTGTCTATTTTATACATTTCGGAAAACATAGGTAGGATAAAAGAATTAAAAACTACTTGGATATTTTAGACATTTCAATTTTCTTTATAAAATAGGGTTAAAAGCATTGGAAAGCCAATTAAAAATAAATAAATCTAAGTTGCATATAACCACAAATGACTTATTTTGACCTGGAGAAATTAAAACAGTGACTTAGGTAATCGGGGAAATGAGGAAGACCTGTCTCCTCATATTTTGTTTTTAAAGAGCACATAGCAGCCTCCCATATCTAATCTGGCCACATTCTTCATTGTTCATTCAGGTTTTGGATGAAGCAGATAAGATGCTGGACATGGGGTTTGAACCTCAGATAATGAAGATTTTGTTAGATGTGCGCCCAGATAGGCAGACTGTTATGACAAGGTAGGTGTCACTGTCCAAAATAGAAATCAGAGTAGAAGCCCATTCTGTTTGGCTTGCCCCACAATATGTTAGAGCATTACTTGAAAGTATTTTGAAATTATTAGGGGAAATATACCATGTCATCACTTAGTTTAGCAGTTAAGAATACAGCATATAGCCAGGCTCGGTGGCTCAGCCTGTAATCCTGTGCTTTGGGAGGCTGAGGTGAGTGAATTGCCTGAGCCCGTGGGTTCAAGACCCGCCTGGGCAACTAGGCAAGACCTCATCTCTACAATAAATCAAAAAAACTAGCTGGGCATGGTAGCGCGTGCCTATAGTTCCAGCTACTTGGAAGGCTGAGGCGGAAGGATCCCTGGAGCCTAGCAGGTCGAGGCTGTGGTGGCCGGGAGCGGCCACTGCACTCCAGTCTGGGTGACAGAGTGAGACTCCAACTCAAAAAAAAAAAAAAAAAAAAGAATACAGCGTAACACCGACTGCTTTATCTGTGATTATTGAAAGTTTCCTAAGTTACATTATAGAGATTTCTATAGAACCATTTACTTCTAATAGTCAACTCTCACATTTGACTAAAGGGTCACTTGCCCTTAAAAATTAGCATTCAATTACTAAATATATTTTTGCCCAAGATAAAACTGAGGAAGCACCGGGCTCGGTGGTTCAGCCTGTAATCCCACACCTTGGGAGGCTGAGGTGAGTGGATTGCCTGAGCCCGCGGGTTCAAGACCCACCTGGGCAACTTTGGCGAGACCTCATCTCTACAGTAAATCAAAAAAACTAGCCGGGCGTGGTAGCGCATGCCTGTAGTTCCAGCTACTTGGAAGGCTGAGGCAGAAGGATCGCCAGAGCCCAGCAGGTTGAGGCTGTGGTGGCCGGGATCTGCCACTGCACTCCAGTCTGGGCGACTGAGTGAGACTCCAACTCAAAAAAAAAAAAACCAAAAACTGAGGAAGCAATAATTGTTTGGATATAGAGTGATCTGTAAAAACTGACATTTCCTGGGCTTAAAACCTGTTTCCTAGTATTAAGGATAGTATAAAATGGAGGGAATCTATTAAGTATTCTTACATTGTTTTGGTTTCTTTTTTTTTTTTTTTTTGAGTTGGAGTCTTACTCTGTCACCCAGACTGGAGTGCAGTGGCCGCTCCCGGCCACCACAGCCTCGACCTGCTGGGCTCTGGCGATCCTTCCACCTCAGCCTTCCAAGTAGCTGGAATTACAAGCGTGCGCTACCACTCTCAGCTAGTTTTTTATTTATTGTAGAGATGAGGTCTCACCAAGTTGCCCAGGCGGGTCTCAAACCCGTGGGCTCAGGCAATCCACTCACCTCAGCCTCCCAAAGCGTGGGATTACAGGCTGAGCCACCAAGCCAGGCTACATTGTTTTCTTACAAATAATCTTCCCATTTCAAGAAAAGTGAAGTTGGATTTTATTGTAATTACTGTGAACCAGCTCTATATATGATTGAAGAAACATTTAAATTCATATACCTTTGAGCAGTACGCCTTAAAAGATTTGTATTTGGCGTAAGCACTTGGTTTTGCTTGCTGACACAATGAAAAACTAGATTTTATGGACTTTTTGTCTTTTTTTTTTTAATTGGAGTCTCACTCTGTCATCCAGGCCAGAGTGCAGTGGCATGCTCATGACTACCACAGTCTCTACCTACTGGGCTAAGGCAATCCTTTTGCTTCAGCCTTCTGAGTAACTGGGACTACAGGCACGTGCCACCACGCCTGGCTAATTTTTGTATTGTAGAGACAAAGTCTCGCCAAGTTGCCCGAGCTAGTCTCAAACCCCTGGGCTCAGGCAATCCTCTTGTCTCGGCCTCCCAAAACGCTGGGGTGATAGGCAAGTTACCACACCCAGCAGCTTCTTGTCTTTTACAAACAACAAGAGATAAAATTCATTTACACTCATCCTTTTCTTATCTTTTCTTAGATTACAGTTTAGTTGAAGATGTATAGGTCTCCTTCTAGTTTGTAAAAACCTACTTATTAAATCGGTTGAAAGGTTTCATCTAGTAGCATTACTGTAGTTGAGCAATTGTTATGAAATCTGTTAAAAACTGAAAAGATAGGAAGTACTAAGTTGCTCTTTAATGAGTTCATTGGTTCATAACATGCTTAAGGAAACTTAGTAATATTTGATTTACAATAAATTTTAATATTTGGATATTTTGTATTTCCAGTGCAACTTGGCCGTATTCTGTTCGTCGACTTGCACAGTCATACTTGAAAGAACCGATGATTGTCTATGTTGGTACTCTGGATATAGTTGTAAGCTTGTTTTTATTGCTGCTAAAATAAAACATTTGTTGAACATTTTTTATTATGAAAAATTTGAACATAGCTACTCTGTCCACTGTCCAATTTCAGAGCAAACCCCAGATGCATTTAGTTTTATCCAACAATATTTCAATACACGTGTCTGAAGGATGCATTTTAATAACTACAGTGCCATCATCTCATATTTAAAATTTCAATAATCTGGTAATAACACAACTTGTGTTCACATTTTTTTGAGATCTCGTTTTAACACTGTTTCGGGTCTAAGCACAAGTCTACACACTTGCATAAACATGTCTGTTCACTTCTTATGAAGTTAAGATTGATCGTGCAGTTCATATGTCAGTCAAACCCCTCCATTATGAAGCTTTCTGGCTTTCTGCTTAATCAGTAAGAGGTGGAATTTGCCTTTCATTTGATCAATAATAAGGAAGTCGTTGCCTAGACCAGTATTTCATTAGGGATTTATAACTGGTGATCAAATATTTCTTGTTTTATGTTAGGTTCATGTATAAGTTTACATCATTTTTTTGGTTTTTGTTTTTGGCATGGCAACACTGCAGTGTTGGGAGTTTGTTGATTGTTTGTCATTTGAAGGGACAGTGTTGTGCTTGTGAATACCCCTTGCATTTTGCAGATTTGAGGCTAAAGAAGATGAAGTGTCAAATGAGAAAAACCAAGCACTTCCAACATCTGTTTGAGTTTAACAGAGGAGTAAACTCAAGACATTTGTGCCATGTCCAGGGAGAATGGCAGTCAGGGAAAGAAAGGCAAGAACACCCGTTTTTGTCATTCCAAAATGAGCCACTTTGACCTGAGTGAATCTCCACATTCAGGAAGACCATCAGGCTTTGATGAAGTCCGTTTAAATGTTTCGGTCCACGATGATCCAGTCAACCCAAGAATTGGCAAACATGATGAACTGTTAACCATCATGCGACATTTGCATTCCATGGGCAAGCGAAAAATACTAACCCAATAAAATAATGATTAGCCTTTCAGAAAAGACAGTACAGATGTTTGATTCTTTCCCTTTATTAAATACTACTAAAATCTATTTTCTCAAAGAGACAAATATTTCATTTATTTATGGGTCAAAGATGGTACCAACATATTTTGAGATTTTGTATTGTCAAGATACTCATTGAATTTGAGACTCTTGCATCATAAGCTCGTCATCTTTCATTGCAGGAGCAATACCCAAAATTCAGGACAATAGCCTTTGTGAGCCTTGTCCCACCTCAGGGTGATTTCCTTTTCCTACAATGGTAACCAGTTGTCTTGAGCACACTCTGCCAAGCATTCAGTGTTCCCAACTGATTTTTGGGAATAAATAATGAAGTGAAAGGCCAAGCTATGCATCTTTTTTTTTTAAGATCTGGGGTACAATTCAGGTTCAGATATACAAGTGGCCATCATGCAGGTAAAGTTTGTGCCTCCTTTTGGTCCCACTTGCCTGGTTTGAGATCAGGTACCCTTATTGATGTTATGAGCCCCTCCCCCCACCCAGCAGTTTCCAACTACTGCCAATCCCTTTCTTATAGTATTATGGTAAATGTTCAGGGTCTACTTATGAGTGAGAACATGTGGTATGCAGGTCTTTGTTTCTGTGACAAATCACTGAATATTATAAACTCTAAATCCATCCAAGTTGCTGTGAAGTCCATAATTTGTACTTCTTTCTGACTGCATAATATTCCATCATGTATATGTACCACTTTTTTTTTATTCAGTCCAGTTTTGATGGGAAGCACAGTTGGTTCCATGTTTTTGCTATTGTAATAGCAAAGCTATAAATCTTTAGTAGAAACAAGTAATTTTGATGGCAGTTTATTAAAACATTAGTCAACGATAGAAAAAAAGATGTATTTTTAGCTCATGTATGGAGTCTCTCCCTTCCTGTTAACATGCCATGTTCTTTTAATCCATTAGGCTGTAAGTTCAGTGAAGCAAAATATAATCGTCACCACAGAGGAAGAAAAACGAACTCATATCCAAACTTTTCTAGAAAGTATTTCACCCAGAGACAAAGTTATTGTCTTTGTTTGCCGAAAGACCCTGTAGGTATTTTTTCTTGTATGTCCATTATAATTAATCATTAATTTGTGTATGATTAGTTCTACTTGCATGCTAATTTCAAGTGGGAGCAATGTGTCTGTTATGTTATTTCAAACATTGGTAATACAAGTAAAACTAGTGAATTGGTAGTACAAGTAAAACCTGACTTGATCTTCTGCTTCAGTGTGGACCACTTATCAAGCGATCTGATTCTTGGAAATATACCAGTAGAATCTCTGCATGGTGATAGAGAACAGAGAGATCGGGAAAGAACATTAGAGAACTTTAAAGCAGGTACTTTTATGTAATTAGTGTGAGTTACAATTTATTTATTATTATAATTATTTTTAATTGGAACTGGGGTCTCATTCTGTCACCCAGGCTGGAGCACAGTGGCATGATCCCAGCTTACTGCAGCCTCAACCTCCTGGGCTCAGGTGATCCTTCCACCTTGGCCTCCCTAGTAGCGGGGACTACAGGTGCACACTACCACACCTGGCTAGTTTTTTTTTTATTTTGTATAGAGACAAGCCCAGGCTGGTCTACAACTCCTGGCTCGAGCAGCCTTCTTGCCTCAGTCTTCCAAAGTACTGGAATTACAGGTGTGAGCCACTGTGACTTGCCTGTTGCAATTTAAAATAAGTGCAATACTTGGGCTTGGGAAACCCATTCTAAGGTTTGTTCTCAGTTTCTGTATCCCATAACTATGCTTGTCAGAGCTCTAAATATTAATCTTCTAAGAGCTAACTAAATTCCCCAAAGAATGTTTAAGCCTGGATACCACAGTCTTAATTTGCAACAGAGAATAGATCTCAATTTACCTGAAAAATATTTTCCTGCCATGGTTCAGAGGTTTCAAGAACCATTTGCTGACTCATGGTATCTATTGTAACAGATAAAGAAAGTTAAAACTCCATTTTCCATTTTTATTAAGTGAGCATTTTAATGTAAGTGATAATTAACCTGATTATATTATAGGGACAGTATACATTTCATTTATGTCTTTGGTTGGTTTATACCAGAACGAGTCAACATTCATGTGACTTGATTCCTTAGGGAAAGCAAGAATATTAATTGCAACTGACTTGGCATCCCGTGGTCTTGATGTCCATGATATTACACACGTCTATAATTATGATTTTCCACGGAACATTGAAGAATATGTGCACCGAATAGGGCGCACCGGACGCGCAGGGTATGTGAGCATGGCCCACCCAGTTCCAGATCCTCGGGGCTCCCCTCACAGACATCGTGCCCAGAAACCCATTTTTTTCTCTTGCCTGTAAATTGTCTGCTCTTCAGAATCTTGGCTATTGCACTTTCTCTCTAGCCATTTGACTTGTTTTAGGCTCAACCAGATCCCCCGTGGTTGGCCTCATACAGCTGTGTCCAGTTCTACCCTTCTTACATCTACAGTGTGACCACTGAGTTCTGTACCCAGTGGATACTTTGGACGTTGTTAGCAAGTAGTACAAATTAGCACAGGCATGAGAATCCTCTCCATTTTAAGGGCACTACTGTCATACATCCACGTGTGCAGGTTCAACAACTGCAGGTTTAGAATCCAGATCTCGGACCCTAAATCTTGTGCACAACACATACTGGGCTGGTGATGGGAAAGTTGTGGCTCCCCTGTTTTTATTCTGTTCTCTTTTAGTCTTTATTAACTGAACACATTTTCCAAATGAAACCACATGCGCTTTTTCCCCTCTGAAGGAGGACTGGAGAGTCAATTACACTTATCACCAGGAATGACTGGAGGGTTGCCCCTGAACTGATCAGCATCCTGGAAAGAGCAAATCAGGTGAGTGTTCGCAGTACATTAGAAATCTACCTCAGTTTTCTGGTGTGTCATCTGTCAGTGATGCCAGGTCTTGGGGCTTGCTGCTTCTCAGGGAACGTAAACATTGAAAGGGCTCAAACATGTTATGAGGGTGACACCAGGGCAACAATATGGAGCTATACACGTATAATCGGGTAACCTCACGAAATGGAGGTGGCCCTGAAAGCCCCACTGGGAAGAAACCAGTGGGTGGAGGTACGGAGAGCTGTAGTGGCAGGGCAAATGTTTCAGCAGGGGGGAGCATAAGACCCAGAGGTGAGGAGGAATGTGAGAAAACGGTCCCAGGTAAAGGCACGTGATGGCCCTTGCTGGTGGTATAGCCTGAAGGTGGGTTTAGAGGGACACATTCCTGTTTGAAAGATGTTGTGTAACCAGGCATGCAGATGACCTAATGATTTGGAGGCATTGTAGCATATTGGAAAAAAGAACTCAGAATTCTAATAACACATTTAATCATTTCAGATTTCCCAGAGGAGCTTGTGTCAATGGCTGAGAGATAAAAGGGACATCAACATAAAAAAGAAATGGAAAGAAAAATGGGAAGACCTCAAGGAAAGCCCAGGAAGTCTTATTAGTAACATCTTATGTTGAAAAGGGGCACCAGCTTACCAGAGGTAAAACTTAAAGAACACATGAATTTTCAAATGCCTGACATCTTTTTTTTTTTTTTTTTTTTGAGTTGGGTCTCACTCTGTCGCCCAGACTGGAGTGCAGTGGCCGCTTCCGGCCACCACAGCCTCGACCTGCTGGGCCCCGGCAATCCTTTCGCTCTGCCTTCCAAGTAGCTGGAACTACAGGCACACGCTACCACGCCTGGCTAATTTTTTAATTGATTGTAGAGATGAGGTCTCGCCAAGTTGCCCAGGCGGGTTGCGAACTCACAGGCTCAGGCAATCCACTCACCTCAGCCTCCCAAAGTGTGGGATTACAGGCTGAACCACCGAGCCTGGCTATGCCTGACCTCTTAAACTAGGCTTTGTTAGTGTATTTATCACAGTCAGCATTGCCTTAACATAATAAATTAGGTATTGCACTTTTACCTATTGCCTAAAGTCTTAGAGTTGGTAAACATATGTATTAGTATAAAATGAGCAAATTTGTAATTTATTACTTATAAATACTTAGACCTTTTGATTGGGCAGTTCCTCTTGGCAAGTATGTCTATATCTGCAAGACTTATTAAAGCAGTATCTGTAGTAGCAAAAGACTTACTGAAGTGTCTAGTGGGGACTAGATAAGTAAGTTGGTGATTAGTTTGCCATGCTGTGGATAAAGAACATGGGAGCCACTTTCAAGACAGTATAAGTATTAAGAGCAAAGATCGTTTTACTAGGGATGATGGGCGGAGTTAAAGCAGGAAACCTTATCTCCTACTTCAAACTCAACAGAAATGCTAGATAAAACTTTTTTTTACAAAAATGTTGCCAAAGCTATGGGTAGGGGCTTGTTATATCTGGTGTTGTTTAAATAATTCCATAATAAAATGTTTCCTTGGTAGAAAGGCTTTCCTGTCAACCTGAGGATGCAGTACTGAAGGGGAGTTTCCCTCCAGCTGGATGGGGTGAGGAGGCATAGAGGGAGCTGCAGGAACTCTGGCTGGATTCAGACCTTGCAGCCTCATGCCAAAAAACTACCTCTAAAATGGCAAAGCGTTACTGAAATGCCACTCACCAGATAGCACTCCATACACAAAGGGCTACACTCCAGCTATATCACAGAAAGGGATTTACTGAGATGCTAAGGTAAAACCAAGAGGGACTTTGTCATAAATATGCTTGAAAAGCTCAAAAATAAGTAGAAATCTGACGGATGACTTGTGACAAAATTGAAAATCCAGAAAAAAAAAATCTAAAAGTAGTCATCAAAATTTTAAATCTCAAAAGGATTAAGACAGAGCCGAAGAGAATTGGTGTCATGAGATCAGAGGAAATCATGTAATGCCTCTGAAAAAAACAATAGAAAATATAAAAGCAAAGTTTCAGGATATACTGTGTAAGGCATGTTCCCATGTTTAAATACTTTTAATGTTTATATTAACAGAAACAGGATAAAACCACAAAGCAGTGGCTGCCTCTGCTTTTAATTTTTGCTATTTGAAAAAGTTAAAAACTAAGAATGATCTACCAAAATTACATCATGAGGAAATAAAAAATGTGAATAGATCTATAACTAGTAAGAAGTTTAAATCAGTGAAAATCTTCTCCCACAAGGAAAAGCCCAGGATAAGATGGCTTCACTGGTGAATTCTACCTAACATTTAAGAAAAAAACAATCCTCTTCAACTTTTAAAAAAAATTTTTCAGCACCATGCATTCTGCATTCATTCAACCTCTTTTTAAAAGTTGAAGAGTTCGGAATACTTCCAAACTTACTGTGGGGCCAGTGTTACCCTTGCAAAACCAGGTAAAGACTATAAGAAAAATAATAAGAACAGTATTCCTGAATATTGGTGAAAAATCCTCAAAATACTAGCAAATAGAATTCAATAGCACATTAGAAAGATACACAGTGACCAAGTGGGATTTATTCCTAGAATGCAAAAATTCGTTAACATACTAAGTCAATGAAATTATACCACATTAATAGAAATTTTTTAAAAACTCAACTGATAGAGAAAAAGCATTTGCCAATTCAACATTCTTTCATGATAAAAAACAAACTAAGGGTACTATGATTTGGATGTTCTCTCCCAAGTTGTTGGAATTGAATGGTCATAGAACCAGGGTTAAGAGATGGCCTTTGGGACATGATTGGG
>JAPVLO010002242.1:0-38902 GCA_027257055.1 Cephalopachus bancanus | reverse complement strand
AAAAACCAAAAAGTCAGTCACTTAGGCACCATTCATAGAAGAGAGCCAATAACTGGGGGATTTATCACAGGGGGCATCAGTCACTTGGGCATATATTATAAAGGAGGGCCAGTCACTGTGACACCCACCACAAAGTATGGTCAGTCACTGGAGCACTGATTAGAAAGGCAGGCCCAATCAATGAGGCATCCATAATGGAGGAGGCCCAGTCAATGTGACTTCCATCACAGAGGAGGGCTAGTCACTGAGGAATCCATCATGTATGAAACCGAGTCACTATGGCACCAAACACAGAGAAACCTTGTCATTTGTGCACATATTATGCAGGGCCTATCACAGAGGCACCCATTATGGAGGACGCCCAGTGAGATACCTATCACAGGGAAGGACCAGTCACTGGAGTATCCATTAAGAGGCTTCAGTTGATGTTGGGAGCCAACATCTATAGCTACACAGCTAAGGCCTATGAAGGCCTACTCAGAAGATCGCCTCTGACACAAGGTTATCAGTAACATATAGTGCTAGCATATGAATAGTGACCAGTGTGCGTATATGGCAGCAAAACTTATATCATTAGGCTATAAATCTCTTAAACAGGTTAGAATACACCTTCTGGAAAGCTTCACAGTAGAATTACTTTGTGTCTCCATGTCTTTCTAAGTTTCATTTCTTTCTAAGACATTCTTAAGTTTCTGCCCCCCAGAAATAACCATGCAGTTTTTGTTCCTGTAAGTCAAAATTGCTTTAATAGTTTTGTTTTCTTGCGTCTAGTCGGGCAGAACTTTTCTAGTTTCATTACGTGCCAAACCTTGGCCTATTGTCGCCTGTGGCCACCGTCATGGCAACTGTGTAAATCATTATCCAAGAGTAAGACGGCTACTGTTTGATTTTTAAAGTAGATCCTTTAACAGGAAGTTTTAGAAAAAAAAAAAAATTACATTTATAGGTTTGCTCATATGTTACAGTACATTGAGTATTTTTTAATCAAGAGTATGAAAATTACTATAAGGTTTGGGAAAGAATTAATGATAAAGTATTAGGCTTAATAAGATACAGCAAAATTATTAGACTTAATAAAATATAGCATAGTATTAAAGTTCAATCATTAGATTATACAAAAATTAAAGTTTAGATATATGAAACTCATATAGGTCATGGTAAGGTTTTGCAGTACAAGAATAAGCTTTAGATTAATTGTTTTAGAATTACAAGGCACTAGGATGATTTATAATAAGTTAAAGAATAAATATAAATTAAGTAAATTTAGAAGATTAGTATAAAGTTAAGGTAATAAAATTAAGTTGATAGTCTTAATTGTTAAGAAACATTAGAAGTTATTAAATTTGGATTTTATATTGATCAGAGTTTAGCTCACTGGATTGATCAGAGTTTAGAATTAATCAGAGCTTAGAACATAGAGTACAACACGAATGGGTTATTAAACATTATGGGAAACATCTTGTGAAACTATTGATTAAATTGTGTACCTGTTACATTATTGTCAGCACGTCATGCATCATGGAATTTTAATTGTGTGCTTGGAACTTGAAAGTTTTGTGATGGTCTTGTGATGCATAGTTTGTAAACCACGTTGCACATTGTGGAACTTGTACGCCCCCAGCAAGTAATTATCACACTGCTGGAGGTTATAGAAAATGGTATATAAGTTGGAAGGAGTTCGAATAAAATTTGGCTTCAGTCCTGATCAGACTTTTCCCCAGAAGAACTGCCTCTGAGTGGTTTCATCTCGCTGTCTTGACTCACTGGTGTGGTCCTAACCCTCCCTCGTAGGTCAGAGCCGGTCTCCGACAAGTTGAGCCAGGCTTAGTGACTCACCAAGTAATCCCGTGCCTTGGAAGGCTGAGGTGAGTGGATTGCCTGAGCCTGCGGGTTCGAGACCCGCTTGGGCAACTTGTTGAGAACTCATCTCTACAATAAATAAAAAAAAAATAGCCGGGTGTGGTAGTGCACACCTGTAATTCCAGTTACTTGGAAGGCTGAGGCGGAAGGATCACTGGAGCCCAGTAGGTCGAGGCTGTGGTGGCCAGGAGCGGCCACTACACTCCAGTCTGGGTGATGGAGTGAGACTCCAACTAAAAAAAACAAACAACAGACTTCAGTCACTAGCACTCCAATTACAAAGGAGGTCCAGTAACTAAGGCAGCCAACATAAAGAAAGTAAAGTCAGTGTGGTATACATCATAGAGGAGGACTAGTCATTGGGGCACCTATCATAGAGGAGAAAAAGTCACTTAGGCACCAAAGAGTCATGCCAGTTTCTAAAGCATCCATCACAGAGGGAGGTCAAACACTGTGGAACCTAATAGAAGGAGGATCAGTTCTGGGGCACCCATATGGGAGGAGTGCTAGTCACAGAGCAGGACTAGTAACTGAGACACCCCTTACAGAGGAGGAGGACATGGGGCACCCATTTGAAGGAATACCATTAACTGGGACACTAATCACAAAAAAAGAGCCAGTCATTGGGGCACTTATCACATAAGAAGGTCAGTACCTGGCGCACCTATAAGAGAGGAAGGCAATTTACTGGGACATCCATCACAGAGGAAGCCCACTCACTTCAGCACCACAGGTCAGGTAGTAATTGAGGCACCCATCATATAAGAGGACCAGTCTTTGGGGTACCAGTCTCAGAGGATTGATAGACACTGAGACACCCATCAAAGAGGAGACTTAGTAACTGGTGCACCCATTGCAAAAGAGGGACAAACATTACAGTAAATTTCCAGTTACTGGGGCACCCATCTCAGAGGAAGATAAGTCACTAGGGTGAACATTTTGAAGGAGGGCCACTCATTGGGATTCCTACTGCAGATGAGGGCCAGTCACTGGGGCTCCCATTATAATGAAGGGTCAGTCACTGGGGTAAACATCACAGAAGAAAATTACTCACAAGTGCCCCCATAACAAATGAGAGTTAGTCATTGGGGATCTCATCACAGAGGAAGGTCAATCACCGGGGTACCCACCAAAGAAGAGGTCAATCACTAAAAATGCCTTCACAGAAGGCCAATCACTGGGGCATCCATCACAGAGAATGGCCAATAAGTCAGGGCACCCTTCACAGAAAAGGAATAGTCACGTGTGCACCAATAACTGAGAGGTGCAGTAACTGGGACATTCACTACAGATGTGGACCAGTCATGGGGGCACCCATCCCAGGGGAAGTCTATTCACTGGGACACCCACACTGAGAAGAGGTAGTCACTGTAGCACACATAAAAAATAAGTGCCAATTACTGCGGCACCTATTATAGAGGATGGCCAGCACCACAGAGGAAGGTCAGTCACTGGGGTATCCATCACTGAATAGGACCAGAAACTAAGGCAACCATCACACAGCATGGCTTGTCACTAGGGCACCCATCAGAGAGGATAGTCAGTCACTGTGACACCCATCAGAGAGGAGGATCAGTCACAAAGATATGCATCACAGAAGAGGCACGGTCACTGAGACACTCATCACTGGGGCACGCATCATATATGAAGGTCAGTCACTGGTACATCAATAATAGGGGTGACTCGGTCACCAGTGCACACATTATGGATGAGGCTTATTCATTAGACACCCATCAAATTGAGGGCCAGTAGCTGAGGCACCAATTATAGAAAAGGTGCTGTAAGTGGGGCAATCGTCACAGAGGAAGTCTAGTCACTGGAGCAACCATTATAAATGAATGCTAAACACAGGAGCACCAGTCAAAGAGAAGGGCTGGTTACTAGGGCATGCATTATAGATTAGCTCCAATCAGTGGGGGCACCAATTGTAGAAGAGTGCCAGTCACTGGAGCACACAATATGGAGGATGGCCCTTCACTGCAGTACCCATTACAGAGGTGGGCCAGTGTTGGGAGCTGGCCCGCAGGCCAGTCTATGGGGCACATATTATACAGTAGGACCAGGCACTAGGGCACCCATCTCAGAAGAAGATTTCTTATTATGACAGTCATCAGAGAGGAGATCCAGTCACTAGGAAAACCATCAGAAGGTAGCCAGTTACTGGGGCACCTATCACAGTGAAGAGTCTTTCACTGGGTCACTCATCATAAAGGAGAACCAGTCCCTGCAACACACATCACAGACAAGTACCTGTCCCTGATGTATGCATCAAAGAAGAAGGTCAATCACAGGGACATCCATTAGGGGAACTCAATCAGTGGGACTCTGATCACCAAGGAGTGCTAGTAATTGGGCAGCCATCACAGAAAGGGCAAAGTCAATGTGGTACCCATGAGAGAGGCTAGCTAGTCATTGAGGCACCAGAGTGGAGGGTAAATCACAGAGGCATTTATTAACAGAAGATGCAATCACTGGGGTACCTATCACAGAGGAGAGCCAGCAACTGAGACAGCCATCATAGAAGATGGCTAGTAATAGAGGCACCCATCCCGGAGGTGGTCCTGACACTGTGGCACCCATTTGAAGAAGGGCCGAACACGGGAGCACTGGTCATAGAAGAGGGCTAGTGATTGGAACATACATCACAGAGGAGACTCGGTAACTGGGACACCCATTACAGTGAGGTCTAGTCCCTGAAGCATCAATCACAAAGAAAGCCCTGTCACTGGGGCACCAATATCAGAGGAAAAGGAATCAATGTCACACTCAGCAGAGAGGAGGACCAGTCTCTTGGGCACCATCACAGAGAAGGGCTAGATATTGAGGCACCATCAATGCATTTAACAGGGCACCCATTATAAGGGAGAGTCAATCACTGGGGCACCCATCACAGAGAAGGGCTAGACATTGAGATACCCATCAATGCATTTAACAGGTGCACCCATTATAAGGGAGGGCCAATCACTGGGGCACCCATCACAGAGAAGGTTCAGTTATTAGGATACTCATGACTGAGTCATTGGGACATCCATATTAGAGGAGGGCCAGTCACTTTGACACCCATCACAGATTTGATCTAGCCACTGGTGCATCCAATATTGAGGAAATCCAGTCATTGAAACTGCCATTGTCGAGGAGGGCTAGTAACAGGGCACCAATTATGGAGAAGGGCCAATCACTAATGCAACCACCAGAGAAGAGCCAGTCAATGGGGCAGCCAGCACAAGGAAGTTCATTCACTGGGACACCCATAACATTTGAGAACTAGTCACCGAGGTTTCCAACACAGAGGAGGACACTGAGAAGCATAGTTATCACAGATGAGTGCCAATCACTGATGCACAGATTACAGAGGAGAGTCAGTCATTGGCACACCGATTACAGAGGAAGGCTAGTGAATATGGTATAAAACACAAAGGAGGGAAAATTACTGAAACACTCATCAGAGAGAAGATTCTGTTACTGGAGGACTTATCATAGAAGAGGACCAGTCACCGGGGTCCCAATCTCTATAGAGGGTCAGTCAAAGGTCCCTCGTCACAGAAGAGCACATATCGGGACATCCACACAGAGGAAGAGTGTTTACTGTGACACTGAACTGATGAAGACCACTCACTGAAGAGCCCATTCTGGAGGAGGGCTTGTCATTGAGACAACCATCACAGGGGAGGACCAGCACTGTCACACAAATCACTGAAAAGGGCCATTATGGAG
Organism: Cephalopachus bancanus; assembly: GCA_027257055.1. NCBI lineage: Eukaryota > Metazoa > Chordata > Mammalia > Primates > Tarsiidae > Cephalopachus > Cephalopachus bancanus. The sequence goes on along the minus strand of JAPVLO010002242.1, from coordinate 33,328 downwards.
AAGGCCTCAATTACTGAAACATCCATCATCATAGTGATTAGAGAAGTTCTAATCACTAGAGCATCCATTATGAATGAGAGCCACTGAGCAGAAATCACCAAGGAGACACAGTCACTGGGGCACAATTTATGGAGGAGGTGTAGTTACTAATGCACTCATTATGTAGAAGTCCCAGGCATCGAGGCAGAGATCACAGAGGAAAACTAGTCACTGTGACACTTATCACTAAGGAGGATTAGTGCTGGGGCATTTTTCATAGAGAAGTTTCAGTCTGAGTGGCACCCATCACAGTGGAGGGTCTATCAATGAATCACCCATTATTGTGGAGACCCAGTCATGGTGATACACACCACAGAGCAAGTCACTGGGGCACTGATCATATATGAACGGCAGTCACTGGATTAACAGTCACAAGTGAAGTTTGGTCATTGGGACACCATAATGTAGGAGGACCAGTAAGTGGGACACCTTTCACAGCGGGAGGTTAGTCACTGGGATAACTTTAGGGTGGCTGATGATTCACTGTGCACCAATCACAGAGGAGGCATAATAACTGGGCACCCATATGGAGAAAGACTAATCAACGAGGTGACAGAATGAAGGAGGCTCAGTAACCAAGACACAGAACACAGAGGAATGTCAGTCAGTGGGAAATCCATCACAAACGATAATGAGTCATTGGGGCACCCATTTTGGAGGAGGACCAGTAGTTGTATATCTATCACAGAGGTAAGTAATTTAATGTGGCACTAGTTTTGGAGGAGGGCTCAACACTGGGACAAACATCTTAGATAACAGTAAGTCACTGCAACATCCATCAAACAGGAGGGACAGTCACTAAGGCACTCATCACAGAGGACGGGCAGTAATGAGTATCCATCAACAGAGCAGGGCCAGTCACTGTGGAACCCATCATAGAGGAGGGCAAATCACAAAGGCATATATCAAAGAGGTGGGCTTGCAAATGGCACACATAGCACAGAATGGCTGTGGCAGCCATTACAAAGAAGGGACTGACTCTGGGACACCCATCATGGGAAAGGCTCAATCACTGAGACTCCCATTACAGAGACAGGACAGACACTCCAGTACTCATCACACACGATGGCCAGTCATGGGGTCATCCATCACAATGGAGGTCTGGTCACTTGGCACCCAATTGAGGAAACCTAGCAAGTGTAATTCCCATCACAGAGTAGGGCCAGTCCTTGAGGCATCCATTTGGAGGAGTACCAGACACTGAGGCATGAATCATAGAGCAGAGGCTCTCTGTGTCACCCATTTTGGAGAAGTTCAAGTCACAGAGTCAACCATCAGAGAAGACAGACACTGGGACACCCATCACAAGGAGAACTTGTCACTATGGTATCAATTATGTATGAGGATTAGTCACTGGACCATCAATCACAGAGGTGGGCCAATGACAGGGCAACCATCACCCTGGGGGATGTCTAGTCACTAAGGAATCCATCACAGAGAAGTTTCAGTCACTGGAGCACATATTACAGAGGAGGACCAGTCACTGGAACACCCATCTCAGAAGAAGTCTACTCACTGGAGCACCCATTAGAGAGGAAAACTAGTCAATGGGACACCAATCACACAAGAGAACAGTCACTGGGGTATCCATCACAGAGAAGAGCCAGTCCCTGGGGCACACAGCCTGAAAGACAGCAAATTAATGAAGCACACATAACAGATTAAGGTGCGTCAGTGACTCACTCATCATAGGGTAGGGTGCATCACTGGAATATTGATTAGGAGGGACTCAGTCAATAGGGACCTTGTCACAAATGAGGACCATTAACTCTGGCACCCATCACAGAGAAGGATCTCTAACTGGACATTTTTAAAATAATGCCAGTATTTTGGTTCAAATTATAGAAGAGGCCCAGTCACTGAGAATCCCATCACAGAGTAGAGCCAGTCAATGGGGCACCCATCACAAAGGATGGCTATTCACTCCAGCACCCAATTTGAAGGAGGGACATTTAATGGAACAATGATCACAGCAGATTCCTAGTCAATGGAGCACCTATTATGGAAGGGTCCAATAAATTGGAACACAAATCACAGAGGAGGGTCAGTAACTGTGAGACCCATTATGAAGAAGGCCCAGTTACTAGGAAACCTATCACAGAAGAGGACTAGTTATCATGGCACCCATCACACAGACTGTCCAGTCAATGGGGCATCTGTTGGGAGCCAGATATGGAGCCCACTGAGCATTAGGGATCAGGAAGAGCCGTTAACCCCGAGACCACTAGGATGTGTTTGGGATCTGTTGAACCCATTCCCTTTCTCCCTTTTCGACTTGGCACTGCAACCAGGAAAGGCTCCTGCTGGCTGTATCAGAAAACTCTGAGACCAAAACATACACAGCTAAACTTGGGAGTCTATTGTTCCCATTTTTCACGGTTTATAGTTTTTGCTTTTAAAACAATTTAAGTTCAACTTTGAGTCACATTAAGGTGTCTTAGTACAGGTCACATGTTCTCTTGATGTGATTTTAGAAATTTATAGATATAGGTTTTAGGAAATAGTTTATATAAATTAAAAATTTAGGTAACCATTTTATTGTAAAAGTGTGGTGAGTTTAGTTTGATGTAGGGGGCCAGTAAAGTTAGAATTAGGACAGCAGGTGTTAGGAGAGTGTAACCATAGCAACAATTGTTTTAATAGAAACTAGTCTGAATTAGTACTAAATAGTAAAATTTTAATAATTCATTATGGTGGTTTTGGGTTTATACATTGAGTGATGTTATTTCAAGATGATGTAGTTGTAATACAATTCAGGACACATAAAAGACTGGTTTAGGGAATATTAAGCAAGCATAAAAAGCAAAAAGACAATTTGCAGTTGTTCTCCCTCATGTTTTTCCTCATGTTCTTCCTCATGTATGAAAAAACATTTGCTTGAGAGTGGGGGGTATCCTTGAGAGTGGGGGGTGTCCCTAGTGCGCCTGGGCCTGTTCATGTGAAAGGTACGTACTATCTTCTGTGTCCTGTGATGATGACTTTGCAGAGTTTGGGGATAAATCCCTTGGATAACACTCAATAAACGGCTTCTTCCCAACTTTGAACAGGGGTCCACTTTCTTTCTCCCCCCCTTTCTTTCTCCACCCTAGTCATCTACGCCATTCCACCTCCAGGAACCTCTGAACCTTGCAGGAGCTGGACTCCTGCATGTGATGCCTGAAAACTGACCTGGAAGGTAAGTTTTCTTCTCTTTTTCAGGACGAATAGGATCTTACCTAGGGTGCTACAGGCCCCTCTGTAAAGACAAGCAGAGCGAGGATGGGTAAGCATAATTTTTGTGAAGCCAGAATCATGATATAATCATGGGGCAGTGCGAATCCAAGGAACAAAAAATGTTTATCATTATATTAGTGAATACTTTGTCTAAACGTGGAACTAAGTTCTCTTCAAATGATTTAGCTCATTTTTTGCACTTTGTTCAGGAAGAATGTCTGTGGTTTCCTGAAGAATGTACGGTAAATTTGGATACCTGGACCAAAGTTGGGAAGACCTAAATTGTATTATACACAGCATGGTCCTGAGAAAGTGCCATCTGATGCTTTTGCTTTGTGGAATTTAATTAAAGATGCTTTAGATCCACAGCATGAGTATGTGAAATTTCCTTCAATAAAAAAGCTGCTGCTGATGATGATGAGGAGAAAACTTTCCTTTTCACTGCTGCTTTGGCACCTCCTTTATATTATGACATATTATCTTCACAGGATAAAGCTGAGTTAGAGGGTAAAGCAGCGAAATACCATAAACAAATATATCCTGATGATAACACTAATGCACCTTTTTTCAAAGCTCCCATTTCTAAGATAGAGATAGAAAAATCAGATTCTGTGCCTGGTTGTGTTCCCCCTTTCTAATAGATATGCAGAGTAGTAACAAGCAAAAGAATATCTCATTACAGCTTGCTTTAACTGTGGTCAAGTCAGACACATTAACAAAAACTGTCCAACTAAGCAAGGTATGTATAGCTTGTATAGCTTACAAGACACACTGTCGCCACCTACTGGGGCTACTCGACTAAAAACACTGTGTCCTAAATGTCAAAAAGACTATCATTGGGCAAAAGAGTGTCAGTCTAAATTTCACAAAATGACACTCCTTTAATTCAACAACAAGTCATCGCGGTTCAGGAAAATGACTAGAGGGGCCAACCCTGGCCCCAGATAACAATAGGGGCAGCCTCTACCATAAACCCATTCATTCCTTTTGTTCCATTGCAGAGCTCATCTGAGCCACCCCAGAGAGCACGGGACTGGACCTTTGTTCCTCCACCACAACAATATTAACGCCGGATGTTCCATTAACCCCAATTCAAACGGGAGTTAAGGTCCCTTTCCTGAAAGGAATAGTGGGTGTGATATTAGGCAGAAGTTCCTTCTCCCTGCAAAAAAAAAAATCCATTATTGCTGTTGTGGTGGATTTGTATTACACAGGGGAAATCCAGGTGCTTGTAACTCCCCCTAATAAGACTGTGAAGTTTAACAAAAATCAGAGAATAGCCGGGTTGCTGCTCCTGCCTTACCATAAAGCAGATAAAACTTTAACTAACCTGCCTAGTAGTGACTCTGAATTTGGTTCTAACAATGTTGTTTTTTGGGTTCAAGAGGTTACTAAATCTGGACCTCTAAAAGATTTATATACTTGAGTTAAAATTAAAGATTTGTTAGACACTGGAGCTGATGCTTTCTGTGTTTCTGGGAAGGATTGGCCTGCTTCCTGACTGACTCAAAGGGCTCCTTCAGTACTTACAGTCATTGGTCAAGCGCCCTCAGTGGTTAACACTTCTCAAAGTATAAATTGGACAGACAATGAGACTTCAGGAACTTTCTACCCATATGTTATTCCATCTATCCCCTTTACATTATGGGGAAGAGACATTCTCACACAAATAGACATTCTTCTATATAGCCTTAATGACAAAGTTTCAATACAAATGCTACACATGGGCTATGATTCCTTTAAGAGCCTGGTAAAGATGAACAGAAAATACAAAAACCTGTCCAAGTATATAAAAAGACAAATCGAGCTGCTATTGTCTATCCAAATTTATCCTAGGTGCTATTGTTCCTAAAACTGCCGACCCTATTACCTAGAAACACCACAAACCGGTTTGGGTGGAACAATGATCCATGCCCTCAGAAAAACTTAAGGCAGCTAAAAAGTAGTTCAACAACAATTAAAGACTAGTCATATAAAGGCTTCTACCAGCCCCTAAAACACTCCTATTTTTGTCATTAAAAACATTCTGGTAAATGAATACTTTTACAGGATGTAAGAGCGATTAACACTACTATAGAAGCCATGAGAGTGTTACAGCCTGGATTACCATCTCCTGCTGCTATACCTGCTAACTTTAATATTATAGTCATTGATTTACAGGATTCGTTCTTTACTATACCTTTAATCCCAGAGTATTGTAAGCTATTCACATTCAGTTTACCCTCAAAAAACTTAAAACAGCCCTTTCAAAAATTTCAGCTGAAGGTCCTGCTGCAAGGAATAAAGAACAGCCTCACCTGTGTCAGAAGTATGTGTATGCTGCCTTCAAGGTATTAAAAACCAATATCTTAATCTCTATTTAATCCATTTTATGGGTGATATTTTGCTGGCTCATAAAAATCACGCCCCCATACATAATATTCTTAATAAAACTGTGACAAATTTAACTGATTGTGGTTTAACCCCCCCAAAAAATCAAATCAATCCTCTTTTCACATGTCTTGGCCTTATATTACATACAAAAACAGTAAGTCACCAACATTGATAATGGCAAAGAGATCACTGGGTGACTTTAAATGATTTCCAAAATTTTCTGGGAGATATTAATTAGATTAGTCCCTATTTACATATTACCACGACAGACTTAAAACCTTTGTTCTATATTTTACAGGGTGATCCTACTCTCAATTCTAAAAAAAATTCTAACACCAGAGGCCAAAGAAGCCTTGTCCCTGATAGAAAAGGTTATGGATCTCAAAAGGTTAAAAGAGTACACTACTGCCTGCCTTGGGACTTAATTATTCTAGCCACTCTCCATACTCCCACAGGATGTCTGTGACAAGTAGTACTGACGGAATGGCTCCAAATACCTGTGTCATCTAAGAAAATATTGGCTTCCTATCATTACTTAGTAGCCTGACTTATAACCAAAGGGAGCCATAGAATTGTTGAATTATTTGGACATGATGTATACAATATAATTGTTCCTTATAATAAGCTTCAATTTCAAACTTTGTTTCAAACTAGTGACAATTGACAAATAGCTGTAACTAATTTAGGGGACAAGTTTTGTTTCATTTACCTAAAAGTCCATTATTACAATTTATAAAACAAAACCCTATGATCTTTCTTCATAATTGCTCCTCAACTACCCTCGAGGGGACAGCCTTGGTCTTTACTGATGGCTCATTAATAAAAAAGTCAAACCAATCATTAATAATGAGTCTCATGTACTAAAAACCTCAAAAACGTCAACACAAAAAACAGAATTAAGGGAGTTTTGAATGAAAGACTCTAAATTTTATTTATATACTGATTCTTGCTATGTAAAAGGACTGTTTCCTCACATCGAGACAACTACCATTCCTATTAACAAAAAATAATTTTGAAAATATTGATTCAATTACAACAATTAATTTATAGCCTGAGTAAACAGTTCTTTGTTGACCACATTAGATCTCATTCTGGCCTCCCAGGACATTTACACCAAGGCAATCAATTGGCTGATGCTTAAACTAAACCCACTGTATGTGCTACCATAAAAACTGAGGCAGTAACTCAGGCTCAGCTTTCTCATAAAATTCATCATCAAAATGCTACCGTCTTATGCTAACAGTTTCATCCACTTAGAAGAACAGTCAGACAGATTTTTTAAAACCTGGCCAGCTTGCCCTACTTTTGTTAATGCCTCTCCAACAGTAGTAAATCCTAGAAGACTTAAACCTAATGTTTTATGACAAATGGATGTGACGCATCTTCCCAGTTTTGAAAATTTATCTTATTTACATGTCAATGTGGATGCATTTTCTCATGTTATTTTAGCTTCAGCAAGAACTGAAGAACTCTGCAAGGACGTGATACATTTATTCTTTTGTTTTTCAAAGCTAGGTATACCAAAACAACAAAAAACTGATAACGGTCCTACATATACATCTAAATCTTTTCAACAGTTTTGTTCCCAATTTAATATTCCTCATTCAACAGGAATTCCTTACAATCAGCAAGGTCAAGCCATAGTTGAAAGAGCCCACCAAATTAAAAAAATCAAATAAATAAATTACAAGAGGGGTAGTTTAAGTATAGCTCTCCTCACCATATTTTAAATCATGCTTTATTTGTTAAAAAATCATTTAAATTTGGATTCTTTGGGCAATTCAGCTATGACCAGACACTGGAACCCAGAAGGAAATGTTAAACCTATGGTAAAATGAAAGGATCTCCTTACAGGCCAATGAAGAGGGCCTGACATATTGCTAACCTGTGGGAGGGAATATGCTTGTATATTCCTGCAGGAGAAATCTACTCCTATTTGGATTCCCAATCAATTTATTTGACATGCCGCCATCGATCTGGCGACTGAGATGAGCAACACGGATACTGTTGATTCAGAGAAACAATAGATTTGAATGCACGGCTACTGACCAATGGGAATAGGAGCTTGCTTCACTGTTCCGGGAACACATACCACCAGATAAATCTACAACTTAATATCAACCAGAGGAAGGAAAAACGATGAATTGTCACATGAAAATTCTTTCCCTTCGAGATAAAAACATCCCTCCTCCCAGGGTGCCACAGATGAGGCAACAAGTGGCCAGGCACAATGTTTTCAGCATTCGCTGCTCACAACTATCAACCTAAAAACAGACAGAATATCTGGCTGAAGAAGCAGGAGACATGCTTCTTTGACCATATTAGATCTCATTCTGGCCTCCCAGGACCTTTACACCAAGGTAATCAATTGCCTAATGCTTAAACTAAACCCACTGTATGTGCTCACTGCTCACTGCTCACAACTATCAACCTAAAAACAGACAGAATATCTGGCTGAAGAAGCAGAAGACAGTTCTTTGTTGACCATATTAGATCTCATTCTGGTCTCCTCATGGTAACATCTCAACATACTCCTATTAACCCAGTAACCTTATTTCTAGTCATGGTTGCCTTGGTTATGACTCATACTAATCCGACTCATGCTTTGACAGCTGTTAATAAAACCTATTGGACCTACATGCCTAATCCTCCAACATTTCAGTCGGTTGCTTGGGATAATGAGGTCATTAATGTATTTACTGACTTTCTCCAGTTAATGGGGGGACCTGCTTTATTTTATGATCAAAAAATACATACTATTAATGATAATTTTCCTTATAAAGGACATTCTTGTTCACCTCCCATTTGTTTTTTATAAAAAAATTTAGCTTTCAATAATTTTAGAGCATCTTGTTTAATGTCTCTTCTAAAGTCTTTAATCACTGATAGTCCTACCCAGAGCAATAATAGAGAAGATTGGTGGATCAAAATGCTAATGCCTGGAGGAACTGATCCTCGCCATGTCACGAAAACTTCACCCAAATCTAACATACGCATTTGCTCTCCTAATAATACTCATCCAACCAGACACTGGATATCCAAAGTGGAGAGAGTGCATTTATGAACTAAAGTAGACTATTCCATATATGGTAAAAGACTATTTATTAGTGACTGGGGTCTTAATTTACGACCCTACGCTACTACATTCACTCCATCCCCTGCTAGACAACACATTAATTGATGGATACCCCCGGTATTAACAACTACTATTGGGAATAAACAAATTGTTCAACATTACTTATGAAGGGCTCTTGCTGCCCTGAAACGCATTGTTTTAGTCCAACCACATTGGAGATTTCATACCTATAAAATAAGAACTTGCTTACAATCACCTTAGATTTTTCTTGAATGGAATAATATCAAACTATAAAAATTAGTCACCACAATGATGTGTATTCAATATCCTGTCAAAATTGTATTCTCACAAATTGTTTAATTGATGCTTATTATAAAGGTTTTTCATTCTTAAACAATTCCCATGCTTAATGGTTCCAATACAGCTGTCACATTGCTGGTGTGATAAATATGGTCTACAAGCATTGTATGAGGATAACTCTCTTTTGGAGAAAAGATAAAAAAGTCTCTAGTTACTTTTATCCTGGAAATTACAGCCCTAATAGCTATTGCTACTTCAATAACAGTTTCAAATTTGGCTCTAGCTAAAAAAAGTTCACAAAACTACTTTTGCTGATTTGTTATCTAAAAATGTTTCTATAGCCTTAGCTACCCAAGGGATTATTCATCACAAGCTAGAGAACAAAGTTAATGCCTTGAAAAAAGCAGTTCTAACTGTAAGACAAGAACTTGTGACTTTAAAGATTAAATTGACTCTTCGATGTCATTCTGAGTTTAAATGGATTTGCTTCACTTCTTTAGAGGTAAATAAATCTCTCCACGCTTGGGACAAAATTAAAAATCATATTCTTGGTATTTGGAATCATTCAGACTTGAATATAAACCTTACTAAATTACATCCGGAAATTCAAGACATTATGGTTGATGAACAGCAATTCCAGTCTACAAAATTGGCCCGTTCTATATTTAATAATTTTTCTTCATTCATTAATCAAAAATCATTGATTTCTATATTCATTAATGTGGGAATTTGTGGAAAAGTGATTTTTTTGTTGCTGTGCATACCTCAAATCATCTTCAGAGTGTTAAAAAAGAGCACATCTCAGCTCAACCCGGAGTTCCATGGTTTTGTGCTTAAAAATAAAAAAGGGGGAGATGTTGGAAGCGAGCCATTGAGGCCCACTGAGTGTTAGGGATCAGGAAGGGCCATTGACCCCGAGACCACTAGGATGTGTTTGGTAGCTGTTGACCCCATTCCCTCCCTCCTTTTCCACTTGGCACTGCAACCAGAAAAGACTCCTGCTGGCTTTAACAGAGGACTCTGAAACCGGAACATACACAGCTAAACTTGGGAGTTTATTGTTTCCATTTTCCATGGTTTATGGTTTTGGCTTTTAAACAATTTCAGTTCAACTTTGAGTCACATTGAGGAGCCTTAGTGCAGGCCACAGGTTCTCTTAATGTGATTTTGGAAATTTATAGATATAGGTTTTAGGAAATAGTTTATATAAATTTTAAAAATTAGATAATCATTTTATTGTAAAAGTGTGGTTAGTTTAGTTTGATTTAGGGGGACCAGTAAAATTTGAATTAGGCCAGCTGGGGTTAGGAGAGTGTAGCCATAGCAACAATTGTTTTAATAAAAACTAGTTTGAATTAGTACAAAATAATTAGTTAATAATTCATTATGGTGGTTTTGAGCTTAGACACTGAGTGATATTAGTTCAAGATGATGTAGTTGTAATACAATTAAGGACGCATAAAAAACTGGTTTGGGGAACATTAAACAAGCATAAAAAGCAAAAAGACATTTGTGGTTTCTCTTCTTCATGTTCTTCCTCATGTATGAAAAAACATTTGCTTGAGAGTGGGGGTATTCTTTGATAGTGGCTGGTGTCCTTTGTGCAACTGGACCTGTTCATGTGAAAGACACATGCTACCTTTTGTGTCCTGTGACAATAGCTTTACAGAGTTTGGGGATAAAAGCCCTTGTATAGCACTCAATAAACAGCTTCTGCTCAACCTTGAACAGCAGTCCTCTTTCTTTCTCCCCTTTTTTTCTCTCCCCTATTCACCGATGCTGTCCCACCTCCAGAAACTTCTGAACCTTGCAGTAGCTGGACTCCTGCAGGCATCAATCACAGAAGAGTCACAGTTACTTGGGCACCCTTTACAGAGAAGGGATTGTCACTGGGGTACCCATTATATGTGAAGAATATCATTGGGGCACCAATCACATAGGAGGACAAGTCACGGACAAATATTATGGTGAAGACCAGTCACTGGGACACCCATCAAAAAAGAGGGTCAGTCTCTGAGGCACTTATTTTGGATAAGGCCCAGTAAGTGGGTCATCCTTCACAGAGGAGTAATAGACATTATGGCACCCATCAAAGGATGACAACTCTTGTAGAAACTCATAACAAAGGAGGGATATTCACTGGGGCATCTATTATTGAGGAGGCCCAGTAAGCGGGAAACCTATCACAGTAGAGTGCTAGTTACAGGGCCAAGAATTGTGGGTGTGTGACAGTCACTGCAGCACACAATATTTAGCAGGTCCAATAACTGGGGCAAACATCACAGCAGAGAACCAATCATTGTAAGACACATCACACAGGATATCCAGACATTGGGGCACTAATCACAGGGGAAGACTAGTCATTAGGGTATCCATTATGGATGATAGTCACTGGGGCACCCATCTCAGAAGAAGCCTACCCACTAGGCCCGCCATCAGAGAGATGAGCATGTAATTAAGACAGGCATTATAGTAAAGAGACTGGAGCATCCATCACTGAGTAAAGCCAGTCACTTGAGCACACATCATGAAGGAGAGTCAGTCAGTGATGCACACATCTCAGAGGGGGACCAGTCACTGTTGCATCCATTACAGAGAAGGGCCAGGCCTTGGGGGGCCCCTTCCCATAAGGAGGGTTCAGTTCCTGGACCTCCAATCACAGATGAAGGCCAATAACTGGGCTTCTGTCACCGAGGAGACTAAGTCAGTGTGGTACCCATCACAGAGGAAGGACAGTCACTGGAGAATCAATCACAGAAGAGGCACAGTCATTGAAGCATCCACCACAGAGGCAAGTCAGTCACTGAGGCACCTAGCATGGAGGACAAGCAGTCACTGGGGTACGCATTAGGAGGAGACCCAGTCACTGACACACTCACACAGAGGAGAGCTAGTCACTTGCCACTCATCACAGAGGAGAGCCGGTTACTGAAGCACTCATCAGGAAAAGGATTAGTAACTGAAATTCCCATTGCAGAAAACGTCCAGACACTGGGGCAAACACTTGAAGGAGAACTAATCACTGGGTACTGAATCCAAAGGAGGGTCGGTCACAGGGGTGCCCATCACAGAGGAGTTTTTGTTATTGGGAAACACATCATAGAGGAGGACTAGTCATTGTGTCACCCATCACAGATGAAGCCCAGTCATTGGGGCACCACTAACAGAGATCAAGTCGTCACTTAATCACCCATCACAGACGAGGACCTGTTTCTAGGGCAACCATCATATAGGAGACTAGACCCAAACACTTATCACAAAATGAAGCCAGTAACTGGGGCACCCATTATGGAGGTGGACAAATCACTGTGAACCCTATCACAGAAATGGGCCTGTAATGAAGGAAATCACATTGGTGGAGGGCAGTCACTGGGTTAGTCTTTCCTTTATTTGTTGCGAACAGGTGGAAGATTGAACCACACATTCAGAGTTTGCATTACAACCTACTGAGTCTAACACCACACTCTTTTATCCATTTATATATGTGTCTATTAATGCATTTGGAAGGTAGTACAACTCTTTCAAAAGAAAGTTGATTGCCAAATTGTCTTTTAAGTAACTTGAAGGAAAACCTAAGATATTTCTAATGACATAAAAGAGAAAACACAAACGTGCATGCTGGAAGTCTCTTGGTAAAATGCATAACTGTGATCATTTTGTCGGTTCCAGGAATAAAGCATGGTGGAACTGCAGCAAAGTCCAAAGCCTGCTGTGGCGTTTTCTTGCTAGAAAAGTGATTCCCTGGACGATAGAGATAAGTAGACTTAAGAAGAAACACCCGTGTGCTACCTACTTCTGGGCTTAACTGGAGCCTTTTTCCCTCATTGCCTCAGGAAGCTGCATCCAGGTCAAAGGTAAAATCTAGATCAAAGTGGGAAAATTTCAGAAGAAATGAAGTTATGCTAATGATTACAAGAAGAATAAACATTCATGCCCTTTTACTGCAGCTTAAGGCTCTAGATTAATTCACTCCTGAAATTAATTTAGGCAACCACATATTATCTAAGACTACAATTTGCGATTTTTCAGGGATTGCAATATGTGAATCCCGAAACAATGTTGCTAGGTAAATTTACACAATACTACAAAGAGAAGGTTCTTCTACCTATGAAAGCTATGAGGAGAGATCTCATAACCTGTCAATACATTGTTTGTATCCTAGTGTCTAGAGTGTTATGATTATTTCATTGGGTTCACAAAAGGAGGCACTTTTATCTAGAAGCAGGTAAAAACATTGTCTTTCTTTTCCTGCCCAAAAGTTGTGTTGCCCAATAATAATCAGTGCATTTTTGGAAGAGTGCCAAAATTGTCTACAAACCTACGTTGATGCTAACCTGTTAACGGCTTCTATGTTACCTTTGTAGCTTCACTCTAGGAAAGAGTTTGACAAAACAGATATCGGGATTTCTTTGAAGTCATCAACAAAATAAAGTATCCACGTTTTTCTTTCATTACTAACTGACAAATGGTAGAAATATACACCCAGTAAGTTTGGAGTAGAATCTACTCAGTCTAACACCACACTTTCTATTTGTTAATGTATATATTTGAACATAAGTAAAACACTTTCACATAGAAAGGAGATTGCCAAGTTGCCTTTGTAGGAAGCTGGGAGAGAACCTTAGATATTTCTAGTGGCATGAAAAGGAAAACACAAACGTACATGTTGGAGGCCTCTTGGCAAAAGAAATGACGGAAGGTAGAGTGATTATTTATGTCAGTCCAGGTAATGATGCGTGATGGTATTCCAGTAAAGTTCAAAACCTGCTTTGGTTTTTTTTGTTGTTGTTGGAAGAGTGCTTCACTGGGCAATAGAGATCATTAGGTTTAAGGAGAAACACCTGCATTCTACCTACTTCCGGACTTAATTGGAGGCACTTTTCTAATCACCACAGAAGGCTGAATATAGATTTAAAAATCAACAAGTTGCAAAGAACAAAGATTGGTTCAAGGCACCACAAAGAGTTAAAAATTGAACCCTGTACTACTACATAAGGCTCTAGATGACTTTACTCCTTGAGTTAATTTAGCTAAGTGGATAGAATTTAAGAGTAGGCTCCCGCCTCCCGCGGCCCCGGCGCTCCCGCCTCCCGCGGCCCCGGCGCTCCCGCCTCCCGCGGCCCCGGCGCTCCCGCCTCCCGCGGCCCCGGCGCTCCCGCCCCCCGGGGCCCCGGCGCTCCCGCCTCCCGCGGCCCCGGCGCTCCCGCCTCCCGCGGCCCCGGCGCTCCCGGCCCCCCGGCGCTCCCGGCGCCCAAGCGCTCGGTCCGCACAGCTCATCACAGCCCGGCCTGAGAGGAAATCCACACAGGTCGGCTTCAAGGAAGGTCTGCAGGGATTTCTGCCAAATCTCCTGTGTCTGAGATTGTGCTGCTGGCTCGTGTGGGGCTTCTGCTGCCTGCTCGGAGGCAGGCAGCCATCTTGTTCCTGTCCGGCCCCACCCCCCTGGGGCGAGCAGATGAGATAGCACCACCTGCTGGCGACTCAAGGTAACAACACCGAAACGGGAGAAATAAGCCTGATAAAGACATAGACCAAACTGCTGAAGGAAAGCTGACCTGAGCTGTCCTTCACAACAATCAGGGGCAATTGACTCTAACTGCAAACTAATTCACCGGCTTGAAAAGAAAACTACAAATCAGACCTGAAAGGACATTGGACTTAAACGAAAGGTCTCAGAGTGTGCTTCATTGATTCTATTAGTTTAATGACTTAATTCTATTCCTACAGTATTTTTCCCCCTTTTTTCTCTTTTCCTTTTCCTTTTCTTCTCTTTTCTTCTGTCTGTAAACCATGTCTTTGTATAGAGGAACAACACACCAATAAGGTGGTTGGATAGCCGGTATGTTAGCATCACAATATGTTTTATTTGTGGTTGTATGAGAGTTGGTTCGACTGTAGCTGTGGTCCATCATTTTTAGCTGTTTTAGTATAGACCTCTCTCTCTTTTTGTTGGCACACTCGTTAGTTTCCTCCCTTACTTCTCTATCTCTCCACTCCCCTCTTCAACCCACTATCTGCTCCATTCTCTCCCCCTGCTAACCACATTTTATTACAGGGAAAAAACCTACAGCCCCACTGCACGGACAGACTCCAGGGCAGTGGGAAGTGGGTTCCACATTATCCACACCCCTGTTAGCGAACAGCAGGACCTGCAGACAGATTTTGAATCACAGCTCTCCCTTAAATACATCTCAAAACTGCAAAAAGGACCACCTCCAACCTCAGTGCAACTTCAAAATTGAACAAAGTAAGACGACATACATAAAGAATGGGAGATTGAATGAACAGAAGTAAAACCAGTCCCTTTACCCCTGAAAAACAAAATTAAAGAAGACGGTGACGTGGAGGGAAGGAAGAAGTAGGGAAGTGGAAAAACCGCACAAATGAAGAAAAACCAAAAGAAGAATATAGGGCTTACACAGACCCCTGGGAGATCAGACAATGAGAAAACAGATTCTGGAACACAGACAATGAAGACTCCCCAGAATGACTGGCTACATGCAACAAACCCAGACATCAAAACATTAATGGAGAGAATTAAAAAAATTGAGGAGAGACAAGAGGAAAATAGGAAGGAGCTGCTGTCAGAAATGACAGCAGTAAAGAATACTGTGATGGAAATGAACAACAGACTAATAAGCATGGAAAGCAGAATCAGCCAAGCAGAAGAAAGAATCTCAGAGCTCGAAGACCAAAACACAGAACTAACCCAAACTGTCAAAAGCATAGAAAAGAAGCTCAAAAAGACAGAAAAAAACCCTGCAAGAGATGAATGATCACTTCAAGAGACCAAACCTGAGAATAATTGGGCTTCCTGAGGCAGAAAGAGAAACAGAAGCCACACTGGAACAAACATTCCATGAAATCATTCAAGAAAACTTCCCTCATCTCAGTAAAGATGAAAAAATTCAAACACAAGAGATTCAGAGAACCCCTGCAAGACAACAAACGAGAAGACCAACTCCCAGACAAAAAATAATTCGACTAAACAAAGTAGCTATGAAAGGAAAAATCCTAAAGGCAGCAAGAAAAAAAGGTCAGACCACCTACCAGGGAAAACCAATCCGAATAGCAGCAGATTTATCCACAGAAACCCTTCGGGCCCAGGAGAGCCTGGAGCCCTATCTTCAAAGTACAAAAAGAGAAACAATTTCAACCAAGAATAACCTACCCAGCTAAACTAAGCTTCATTAGTGAGGGAAAATTTAAAAATCTTTTCCAGACATCCAATCCCTAAGAACCTACGCTGCCACCAGACCACCGCTACAAGAAACACTCAAGAAAGTACTGAACACAGAAGAAAAAAAAAAAAAGAACATCAGCATTCTTCACAAGAGTACAGGCAAAAGATTAAAAACACACCTGAACCAACTCCAAAACCCAAAGAAAGACAACAAATAAACAGTAACAACTCTGTAAGAACTTTATGACAGGGATCAACTCTTGCATTTCAATTATTAGCCTAAATGTGAACGGACTAAATGCACCACTGAAAAGACATAGATTGGCAAAATGGATAAAATATCATCAGGCAACAATCTATTGCCTTCAAGAGACTCACCTCACTAGAAAGGACACCCACAGACTAAAGGGTAAGAGGATGGGAAACAGTCTTTCAGGCGAACGGAATACAAAAGAAAGGAGGAGTAGCCATCTTAATTTCAGACAAAATATCCTTCAAACTATTAAAAATCAAAAAAGATACAGAAGGTCACTACATAATGATAAAAGGTTCAATCCATCAACAAGAAATATCTATCCTAAACATATATGCACCCAACATAGGTGCACCAACCTTCATAAAGCAACTTCTTGGAAAACTAAAGAAAGATATTGACTCTACCACTATCATAACTGGGGACTTTAAACCCCACTCACAACCCTAGACAGATCATCAGGACAAAAAATCAGCAAGGAGATCTGGAACCTCAATGTGACCTTGGACCAAATGGACTTAATTGATACTTACAGAACACTCCATCCAAAGACCACAGAATACACATTCTACTCATCACCACGTGGAACATATTCTAAGATCGACCACATACTCGGCCATAAATCAAGTATAAGCAAATTTAAAAGGACCGAAATTCTACCAAACACCTTCTCGGACCACAGTGGAATAAAAATAAATATTGACACCAACAAAGCCCCCCCAAAAACCCACAAAGACATGGACACTAAACAGCATGATGCTAAACAACTCCTGGGTCAATGACGATATCAAAACAGGGATCAAAAGATACCTGGAAACAAATGAAAATGAAGAAACATCTTACCAAAATCTCTGGGATGCCCTGAAAGCTGTAGTAAGAGGGGAATTTATACCCCTACAAACACACATGAAGAAAATGGAAGGAACAGAAATTCACAATCTAACAAGCCACCAAAAGAAGCTGGAAAACCAAGACCACAAAAACCCTAATTTCAGCAGAAGAATCCAGATCACCAAAATAAAAGCCCAAATCCAGGACATAGAAGACAAAAAGATAATTGAAAAAATCAATGAAACAAAAAGCTGGTTCTTCGAAAGAATAAACAAGATCGATGGTCCCCTAGCTAGACTGACCAAGAAAAAACGAGAAAAAAAACAAATAAGCATAATCAGAAACACAAAAGATGAAGTCACATCTGACCCTGAAGAAATACAAAAGATCATTAGAGACTACTATGTACACTTGTATGGAAACAAACTTGAAACCACAAGGAAATGGAGGACTTTCTGACATCACACAATCTACCTAGGTTTGGGAAAAAGAAGAAATTGAGTCCCTAAATAGACCAATTACAATCAAGGAAATCGACTACGTAATAAGAAAACTTCCTACAAAAAAAAGCCCTGGTCCAGATGGCTTTCCAGCAGAATTCTACAAGACATTCAAGGAGGAGCTGATACCAATCCTACTGAAGGTATTCCAGGCGATAAAAAAAATGGAACCCTCCCCAAATCATTTTATGAAGCCAACATCACACTGATACCCAAGCCAGGTAAAGATCCAACAAAGAAAGAGAACTACAGGCCAATATCTTTGATGAACATAGATGCTAAAATTCTCAACAAAAACCTAGCAAACAGGATTCAACAATACATCTCAAAAATCATTCACCATGACCAAGTAGGCTTCATTCCTGGCATGCAAGGGTGGTTCAACATTCGTAAAACCATAAATGTAATTAAATACATCAACAGATGTCAAAACAAAAACCACATGATCATATCATTAGATGCAGAAAAAGCTTTTGATAAAATCCAGCACCCCTTCTTGATAAAAACCCCTTTAACATCTAGGCATACGGGGAACATACCTCAAAATAATAAAAGCCATCTACGAGAAACCTACAGCCTGCATACTCCTAAATGGACAAAAATTGGAACCAATTCCCCTGAAAACTGGAACTAGACAAGGATGCCCACTCTCTCCCCTCCTGTTCAACATAGTATTGGAAGTCCTGGCTAGAGCAATCAGAGAAGACGAGGCAATCAGAGGTATTCAAATAGGAAAAAAGGAAGTCAAGTTATCTCTCTATGCAGATGATATGATGGTGTACCTGAAAACCCAAGAGAATCTGTTAAAGGCCTCCTTACATTGATAAAGGCCTTTGGCAAAGTCTCAGGATACAAAATAAATGTACAAAAGACAATCGCATTTCTCTACACCAATAATAAACAAACAGAAACCCAAATAAAAAACACAATTCCATTCACAATAGCCACAAAAAAAATGAAATACCTTGGCATCTTCCTAACCAGAGACGTGAAAGACCTTTACAATGCAAATTACAAAACACTGCTCAAAGAAATCAAAGCTGACATGAACAAGTGGAAAAATATCCCATGCTCATGGATCGGAAGAATCAACATTGTGAAGATGTCCATCTTACCTAAGGCAATCTACAAATTCAATGCAATACCATTAAATTACCAATAACATTCTTCTCTGACCTAGAAAAAGCAACACAGGAATTCATATGGAAACACAATTGTCCAAGAATAGCCAGAACAATCCTCAGCAAAAAAAAAAAAAGCAGGTGGTATCACAATACCAGACTTCAAACTTTACTATAAGGCTACAATCATCAAAACAGCTTGGTATTGGTACAAGAAAAGGCATTAGATCAATGGAACAGAATTGAGATTCCAGAAGCAAAACCTCAATTCCTCAACCAACTCATCTTCGACAAAGCCCCCACCACCTACCAATGGGGTGAGGAGAACCTATTCAGTAAATGGTGCTGGGAAAACTGGTTGACCACATGTAGAAGATTGAAACAGGACCCCTATCTATCCCCATGCACAAAGGTTAACTCCAAATGGATCAGAGACCTAAATGTAAAACCTCAAACCATAAGAACATTAGAAAAGGAAGGAAATACTCTCATGGAAATCGGAACGGGCATCCAATTCCTGTACAAAACCGAAACCCACAGGACTTAAGAGAGAAGATAGACAAATGGGACCCTTTTTAAACTGACAAGCTTCTGCAAAGCCAAAGAAACCATCAAGAGAGTAGGGAGACAGACTACAGACTGGGAAAAAGTATTTGCAAACTCTAGGTCTGACAAAGGCTTAACATCCTGGATCTACAAGGAACTGAAACGTACTGAAAAGAAGAAAACAAGCAACCCCATTATAAAATGGGCAAAAGATATGAACAGACACTTCACAAAAGAAGACATTCGAGCAGCCAACAAAACATGAAGAAATGCTCAACCTCACTAATCATCAGGGAGATGCAAATCAAAACCACACTGAGATATCACCTAACTCCAGTCAGAATGGCAATTATCAACAACTCAAAAATAACAGCTGCTGGAGAGGCTGTGGTGAAAAGGGAACACTTCTACACTGTTGGTGGGAGTGTAAGCTAGTGCAACCTCTGTGGAAAGCAGTGTGGCGATTCCTGAAAGCTCTAAATATTGACCTTCCTTATGACTCTGCAATCCCCCTACTGGGAATATACCCTGAAGAACACAAATCACTCTATAAAAAAGATACCTGTACACGTATGTTTATCGCAGCGTTATTCACAATAGCAAGAACCTGGAAACAACCATGCTGCCCATCAAAAGAGGACTGGATTTAAAAAATGTGGTACATATACACGATGGAATACTACGCAGCCATGAAAAAGAACAAAATCATGGATTTCGCAGCTACCTGGATGGAACTAGAGTCTATAATACTGAGTGACCTCTCACAGAAACAAAAATCAGAATTCACATGTTTTCACTCATATAATGGACCTTGAACATCCAATGTAATACTATAAGAAAATGACTGATGGTACTGGGAAATTATGGGGGGGGGGATGGGATTAACAGTAGCTAATATCTATCTGGGACTGGGAAAACACCTCTTATCAATAGGGTGCCTGAATGAAACGTAATTGTACACCTAACCCTTAACTGTACCCTACAAAACGATAATAAAAAATACTGATTATAAAAAAAAAAAAAATAAATAAATAAATAAATAAAAATATATATACAATCAAAAAAAAAAAAAAAGAATTTAAGAGTATACATTGCATTGTTTCAGGGATTTAAATATGTAAAAACCACAAAGTTTTTATTTCAACTTTTGTGTAAGTATGGAGATAAGGTACTCCTATCTATAAAGTATATGAAGAAAAATACAGTCCCTTAAGGAAATATGGTTTGTATTTTAGGAACTAGAGGATTTTGAATATTACATGGGGTTCACAATGGGAAGAACTTTTAGCAAAAAGCAAGTCAAAAAGTAGCTTTTCTCTACCTGTCCCAGAGTCATGTTCCCTTCTGGTAATCAGTGCATTCATCAGAGTGTGGGAAAGCTGCCTACACTCCTACATCGATGCTAACTTGCTAAAGACTTCCACATTATCGGTGTAGCTTCACACTAGGTAAGAGTTTTGGAAAGCAGATATCAGGATTTATTTAAGGCATAGTAAGAAAATTAAATAACCAGGAGGTTTTGCCTACACATTCTGCTAACAAGGCAGATGAATCCACCCATTCAAGCAGTTCAAAGTATAGCCTACTGAATATACCATCACATTCGTTGTATATTTATTTATTTATTTATCCATCTATTTATTTTATTTATTTATTTATTATTTTTTGAGTTGGAGTCTCCCTCGGTCTCCCAGACTGGAGTGCAGTGGCCGCTCCCGGCCACCGCAGCCTCATCTGCTGGGCTCTGGTGATCCTTTTGCCTCAGCCTTCCAAGTAGCCAAAATTACGGGCATGAGCTACCATGCTCGGCTGATTATATTTTTATTTTTAATTATTGTAGAGATGAGGTCTCACTGCCCAGGGTTCTCGAACCCACAGGCTCAGGCAATCCACTCACCTCAGCCTCCCAAAGGCACGGGATTACAGGCTGAGCCACCAAACCTAGCACATTTATTTATTTTAAAGTAAGTGAAACACTCACAAAGATAGCATTTTGCCAAATTGCCTTTGAAGTAAGCTGAAAGAAAACTTTAGATGTTCCCACTAGTGTTAATGAGAAATCACAAACGTGCATGTTCGAAGATTCTTGGAAAAGAAATAATGGAATGTGGTGCAGTCATTTATGGGAATCCAGAGAACAAAATGTGGTGGGAGTCCATCAAAGTCGAATGCCAGCACTGAAGTTTCCTTGCCAGACGAGGTCCTTGTTGGGCAATAGAGATCATTATTAAAATTAAGAAGAAACACCTGTATAATATATCTTCAATTGAAGGTTCTTTCCCATTATGCTCAGGAGACTGAATTAAGGTCAAAAGAGAAAAATTAAAAAGGAATAAAAACAGGCTCAAGGCTCCATAAATAGTAAAAAATTTATGCTATTTACTCTAAATAAACTTGAACGCTCAAGATTGTTTCATTCCTGTAAATAATTTAGGCAAGTCCATAGTATTTAAGACTGCATTACCTTCTTTCAGAAATGCAAGTATGTTAAATTCCAAACAAGGTAGCTAGACCAATTTTTGTAAAAGTGCAAAAAGAAGGCACTTCTCCCTACGGAAGTCAAGAGGAGAGAACGCAGTCGTATAAGGAAATAATTTGCATCAAATGGCCTTAATTGTTGTGATTATTTCATGGAGTTTGCAAAAAGAAGCACTTTTAGCAAGAAGCAAGTTGAACCTGGTTTTACTGTAACAGTTCCAGAGATGTGATGCTCAGTGGTAATCAGTGCATTTATCAGAGAGGGACAAAGATGCATAAAATGTATGATGATGGTAACCTGCTTAAGGCTTTAACATATTCTGAGTAGTTTCACTCTCAGTAAGAGTTTGGCAAAGCAGATAGCAGTATTTCTTCAAATCATAGGAAGAAAAATAAAATAAAATAGACTAAGCAAGATTTTTTTTTTCATTTGTCACTGATGGTTGGTGGCTGGATTCTTCCATTCAATCCATTTGTAATATAACCTACTGAATCTAACACCACACTCATTTTTAAACTTATTTATTTATTTATTTACTGGTGGTACACAAAACACTTTCATAAGGAAAGTAGATTGTAGAATTACCTTGGAAGGAAGATGAAAGAAAATGCTAGACGTTCTCAGTGACAAAAAAGAGTAAACACAAATGCACAAATTAGAAGACTCTGCATTATAAATAATGGAATAATGTGTGATCATTTCCATCAGTTCAAGGAACAAAGTGTGGTGTTTTCTTGCCAAGAGTGTTCTTCCCTTGGCAATAGAGAATATAAAACTTAAGAAGAAACTCCTGCAAGCTACTTACATCTAGGATTAGCAGGATGCTATTTCCCAATTACCTCAGGAGACTGAATCTAGAAAAAAAGGGGAAAAATTAAGAAGGAATGAACACAGACTCAGAGATATACGAACAGTTAAAACTCATGCCCTTTACTCTAACAGCAGCTTAAGGATCTATATTATTTCACTCCTGGCATTAATTTAGATAAGATCATATTAATTAAAACTACACATTTTTTTTCAGAGATTGAAATATATGAAACTGCAAACAAAGATGCTTGGTCAAATTTTGTAAAAGTACACAGAGAATGTCATTCACTCAATGGAATCAATAAGGAGAGAACACAGTTCCATAAGAAATAATGGCTTGTATCTTAAGAACTACAGTGGTAAGATTATTTTGTGGAACTCACCAAAGGAAGCACTTTTAGTAACAAGAAAGTTAAAATGAAGGTTTTATCTTCCTGTTCCCGAGATGTTTTGTCCAGTGATAATCAATGCATTCATTAAAGAATGGCAAAGTGGCCTACAAACCTATGTTCCTGCTAATCTATAAAGGCTTCCACACTATCTGTGTAGTTTCACTCATGGTAAGAGTTTGGTAAAACATGTATCAGGATTTCTTTAAAGTATAGCAAGAAACATAAAATATAATAAACAGCTATATCCTTTATTTACCACAGACAGATAGCAGATGGATCCACACATTGAAAGAGTTTTCAGTGTAATCTAAGAAGTCTAACACCATACTCTTGTTGCATTCATTGATTTATCTATTTGTGTGTTTGGACACAACTTTCACAACTAAAGGAGATTGTCAAATTACCTTTGAAGGAAGCTGGAAGAAAATCTTAGATTTTCCGCATGTTGGAAATTTTTTGCACAAATCCGCATGTTGGAAATTTTTTGCACAATAAATAATGGAATGTGATGCAATTATATATTTCAATTTAGAAAACAAAGCACAGTGGGACTCCAAAAAATAAAAAACCTGCTCTGGAGTTGCCAACCCACAAGAAAGCTTCGCTGGGCAATAAAGATCATAGGTTTAAGGAAAAACACCCGTGTGTTACCTACTTCTTAGTTTAATTGGAGGCTGTGTCTCAATAGTTCATTCAGAAGGCTGAATGTATGTCAAAAGGGAAAAATTCAGATGGAATGAAAATAGCTCAAATTACATGAAGAGTTAATGCCCCATGCCCGTTACTCTAACTGAAATTAAAGCATTTAGATGATTTCGTTTCTGAAATTAGTTTAGGAAGGTGCAGAGCATTTTATATTACACATTGCTTTGTTTCAGATTTTGATATATGTGAAACACCAAATAAAATTTCTAGGTCAATTTCTATAAAAGTATTAATAGAAAATAGCACACTATGATATAGAAACATGAATTTCATCCTATGACTTCCAATTTCTCAGAGTTGCTTCACTCTAGTTAAGAATATGGTAAAGTACATATGAGTATTTCTTTAAAGCATAGCGAAAAAAATATATGACACAGGGTTTTTTTTTTTTTTCTGCCACTGACAGGTAACAGATGGAGCCACCCATTTAAAAAGTTTGCAGTATAACCTATAGAGTCTAACCACACACTCTTTATTTATTTATGTATACTTGCCTATTTATGTGTTTGGCAGTAAGTAAAACACTTTCACAAATAAAGGAGACTGCTAAATTGCCTTTGAAGTAAGATAAAAGGAAACCATAGATGTTCCCCGTGACATTAAAAATAAAACAGAAGTGTGCATGTTGGATGACACTTTGCATAACAAATAACACATAGGTGTTGTTATCATTTCTGTCCCCGAAGGAAACGAAGTATAGTTAAAGGCTAACAATGTCAAAAATCTGCTCCGATGTTCCTCTGCCAGAAAAGTGCTTCTCTGGGCTATAGAGATTATTAAGCATAAGGAGAAACACGTGCGTGCTACCTTCTTTTGGTTTTATTTGGGGGCTATATCCTAATTAATTCAAGAGGATGAACGCAGGTCAGATTTAAATAAGTGAGAAGAAAACAAGATTGACTTAAGCCTTCATGAAGAGTTAAAAGTTCATGCTCTTTAACTGCAGATCTAAGCTCTAGATTACTTTAAACCAGTAGTTAGGCAAGCCCATATCATTTAAGAGTACACATTTCATTGTTTCAGGGATTGAAATATTGAAACCCAAAACAATGTTACTAGGTCAATTTTTGTGAAAGTACAAAGAGAAGGTTCTTCTCCTTAAGGAAGCTATGAGGAGAGAACACAGTCCCTTATGGAAACATAGATTGCTATCCTAGGTAATAGAATTTTATGAGTACTTTATATCGTGCTCAAAATAAAGCACTTTTAGCAACAAACAAGTTAAAATGTACTTTTTATCTTCCTGTTACAAAAACGTGTTACCCAGTGATAATCATGGCTATCATCAGAGTGTGTCATCATTCCCTAAAAACCTACACTGATGCTACCCTGCTGAATATTTCCACATTATTTGTGTAGCTTCAGTCAAAATAAGAGATTGTCAAAGCATGTGTCAAAATTTTTTAAAGCATACTAAGAAAAAATATATATGCTAACCAATTTTTTCCTTCATTTACTGCCAACAGGTGTCAAATGGATTCACCCATTCTTTTTGTTTTACAGCCTACTGAGTCTAACACCACACTTTTATAAATTCATTATTTATTGATCTATTTATGTATCTGGAAGTAAGTGAACACTTTCACAAAGAAAGGATATTGAAAATTGCTTTTGAAGAAATCTAAAAGAAAGTTTCAAATGTTCCAATTATATTAAAGCGAAAACACACAAATGCATGATGGATAAGATTTGTGGTAATTAATAACGGAATTCTGTGTGATCATTCGTATAATTTCAGAGAACAAGGGCGATGGGACTCCAGCAAAGTCAAAATCATGCTCTGGACGTCCCATCTAAGAACAATGTTGTGCTGGGCAATAGGGATCATTAGCCTTAAGGAGAAAAACCAGCATGCCGCCTACTTCTGGGCTTAATTGTATACTGTTTGCTAATTATTTTGGGGGGGTTGAATCTAGTTCAATAGTAAACAACTCAATAGGGAAGAAGATAGACTCAAGACACCAAAAGAGTTTTTAAAAACCATGACAGTTTCTCATTTTGCAGTTTAGTGCTCTAAATTCTTTTACTATTGGAATTAATTTAGCCAAGCCAACAGAATATTAAGACTGCATATTTCACTGTTTCAGAGATTGAAATATGCAAAATTTCAAAAATATTTTCTAGGTCCATTTTTATAAAAGTACAAAGAGAAGGTCCTTCTCCTTATGAAAATTATGAAGACAACACAGACCCCTATGAACACATGTATTGTATAATAGGGGTAGAGCATTATGATTATTTCATGGGGTTCACTAAGGGAAACACTTTTAGGAAAAAGAAAGTTAAAACGTAGTTTTTCTTTCTCTGTCCTAGAGACATGTTGCCTAGTTGTTAGTGCATTTATTGAAGAGTGGCAAGGTTGCCTACAAATGTGCATTGATGCTAACATGACAAGCACTTCCCAGTTATCTGTGTAGCTTCACACTAGGTAAGAGTATGGGGAATCAAATATCAGGATTTATTTAAAGAATAGCAAGAAAAAATAAAGTAGCCAGGGTTTTTCTTCCTGTTAAATTTACCAGAAGAAACCACCCCATCGAACAGATTGCACTGTACCCTTCTGAGTCTAACACCACTGTTTTTATCTACATACATATTTATTTATATTTTATGTATTTGGACTTTGGTAGTGTCTTGGCATAATACAACATAATATGTGGTGTGGTTCTTTGTGTCACTTCAGGAAACAATGTGGAGGATGCCAGTAAAGTCACAAACCTACTGGGGAGTTCCCTTTCCAGAAAAGTGCTTTGCTGGAGAATAGAGATAAGTAGGCTTCAGGAGAAATGCTGGGATGCTACTTACTTCTTGGCCTAATTGGAGGCTGTTTCCTCGTTGTCTCAGGAAACTGAATCTAGGTTAAATGTGAAAGTGTCGGAAGAGATGAAAATGGAATTAAGGCTCCATGAAGAGATGAAAACTTATGCCATGTAAATGCAACTTGAGGCTCTGGATTATTTCACTACTGGAATTTATTTAGGCAAGACATTACTGAAGACTACACTTTGCATTGATTGAGGATTAAAATATGTGAAACCTCAAACAATATTGCTAGGTCAAGTTTTGTAAAAGTACAAAGAAATGGTACTTCTACCTAGGAAAGCAATGAGAAGAGAACATAGACTCTTATAGAAACATAGTTTGTATCCTAAGTGGTGGAGTATTATGACTATTGAATAGGGTTCCCAAAAGGATGACATTTTGGCAACAAGAAATTTAAAACATAATTTTTCTCTTCCTTTACAACAGATGTGTTGCCCAGTGATAACATATGTATGCATCAGATAGTGACAAATTCACCTAAACCTGATGCTAACTTGCTAAAGACGTCCACATTATGTGAGTCGTTGCACTCTTCATAAGAGTTTGAAAAAGTATGTCTCAGGATTTCTTTAAAGTGAAGTGAGAGAAATAAAGTAACCAGTTTTTTCTTAATTTGTCACTGACAAATGGCAGTTGGATCCACAAATTCAGAATTTGCAGTATAACCTACTGAGTCTAACACTACACTATTTATGTATGTATGTAGTTATTTATTTGAAAGTACAACACGTTTGCAAGAAAGGGGAATGTCAAATTTCTTTTGAAGAAAGCTGAAAGAAAACCTGAGATGCTTCCAGTGATATTAAAGACAAGACACAATCGTGCAAGTTGGAAGTCTTTAGTCAAATGCAAGACCGAATGTGGGGTGATAGCTTGCATCAATCAGGGAACAAAGTGCGGTGGGACTCCAGCAGGTTCAAAAACCTGCTCTGATGTTCCCTTGCAGAAAAGCGCTTTACTGGCCAATAGAGATTAGGACTAAGGATAAATGCTTTCTGGTTACCTACTTCTTGAACTTATTGGGGGGTGTTTTCTCATTGCCCCAGAAGGCTGAATCTAAGTCAAAGGTTAAAAACGTCAGAAGGATTGATGAGAGACTCAAGAATCCAGGAAGAGTTAATAATCATGCCTTTTTCTTTAGCTGCAGTTTAAGGTTCCAGATTATTTCATTCCTGGAATTAATTTAGACAAGTGCATTGAATTTAAGACTACTCATTGATTTTTTTCAGGGATTAAAATACATGAAACCTCAAAATTGCTAAGTCAATACTGCAAAAGTAGAAAGAAAACATATTTCTCCCAATGGAATCTATGAGGAAATAACAAAGACCCTCATGAAAATATGGCTTGTACATTATAGGATAGAGCATTATAGTTGTTTCATTAGATTCACAAAAGAGAGCACTTTTAGTAACAGGCAAGTTAAAATGTAGCTTTTCTCTTCTTCTCCAAAGACAAGTTGCCAAGTGGGAATGATTTCATCAGTGGCAAAATTGCCTACAAACTTATGTTGATGCTAACTTGTAAAAGGCTTTCACATGGTCTGTGCAGATTATTTCTAGATAAGAGTTAGTTAAAACAGATATCAGCATTTGCCTTATGCATACTGATAACAAAAATATAAACTAACCTGGCTTTTTCCCTTTTTTCCATGAAGAGGTGGCAGATATATCCAATAATTCAAACAGTTTTACTTAAACCAACTGCGTCTAAAACCACATTCTTTTTATTTATTGATCTATAGATCTATTTAGGTATGTGGAAATAAGTAAAAACTTTTACGAAGAATATAGATTGCCAAATTGACTTTGAAGGAAGTTAAAGAAAACCGCAGTATCTCCCAATGAATTTAAAGAGAAAACACAAGCAAGTATGTTGAAAGTCTACTGCCCAATTATGTAAAAATGTGGATGATCATTTTTGTCAGTTCAGGGAACAAATATTGGCAGTACTCTAGGGAAGTCAAAATCCTGCTCTGAAGTTTTTGTTTTGTTTTGTTTTATTGCCAGAGAAATGTTTCCTGGGCAATAGACATCATTAGGCTTGAGGAGAAACACCTGCATGCTACCTACTTTTGTAATTGATTTTAGAATTTTGTTATTGCCACAGGAGGCTGAATCTAGATCAAAGGTGAAAAAGTCGGCAGGAATTATGATAAGTTCAAGGATCCATGAAAAGTTAAAGCTTATGTTTTTTTACTCCAACCATAGTTTAAGGCTCTAGATTATTTCACTTTTGGAATTAATTAGGAAAGTCTACAGTATTTCAGATTACACATTGTGCAAGCTTAGGAATTGAGATATGTGAATCCCCCAAAATTTGCCAGGTTAGTTTTGTAAAATTACAAAGAGAATGCTAATCTCCCTATGGAGGTTATGAGAATAAAACACAGTCTTTATGGTGACATGTTTCATATATTAGTGACTAGAGCATTATAATTATTATATGGGGTTCACAAAAGGAAACAATTTTAGCAACAAGCAAGTTAAATTGCAGTGTTTTTTTTTTCTGTCCCAGTGACTTAATATTTAATTGTAATCAAAGCTTTCATGGGAGAGTGGCACAATTGCCTATAAGGCTATCTGGATGCCAACCAATTAAAGACTTCCACATTATCTGTTTAGCATAACTGTACGTAGAGTATGACAAATCAGGTATTACGGTTTCCTTAAATCATAGTGAGAAATAAAAATTAAATAAACTAACATGATTTTTTGCTTTTTGTCATGGAAATGTGGAATATGGATCTACCCATCTAATCAGTTTGTAGCATAACTAAGTACACTTTCACAAAGAAAGAAGATGGCAAAGTTGTCTTTCAAGGAAAATAAAAGAAATTCTAAGATGTTCCCCACATTATAGAGATAATAAACGTGCATTTTTGAAGTATCTTGAAGAAATACGTAACAGAATATGATGTGATCTTTGGTATTAGATCAGGGAACAAAGAATGGTGGGGATGCCAGAAAACCTTGCTGTGGGGTTTCCTTGCCAGAAAAGTGCTTCACTGGGCAATAGAGATCATTAGGCATAAGGAGAAACACCTTCATGCTACCTACTTTTGGGTTTATGTGGAAACTCTTTCCACATTGGCTTAGGAGGCTGAATTTAGATCAAAGGCAAAAAGTCACCAGGATTGAAGAAATGCTCAAAATCCATCAAAAGTTGAAACTCATAAATTTTTCTCTAACTGCATTCTAAGTTTCTAGATTATTTCATTCCTGGTTTAATATTGCTAAACCTATAGCTTTTAAGGCCTTACATTACATTGATTAAGGGATTGAAATATGTAAAACACCAAACAATATTGCTAGGTAAATTTTTTTTAAAGTACAAAGAAATGGTACTTCTACCTAGGGAAGATATAAGGAGAGAACACACTACCTTATGGAAATATTGGTTATGTCCTATGGGTTGAATTGTTATTACTATTGCACCAGTTCCTAAAAAGGGAAGAACTGTTGGCAACAAGCAACTATAAACTTTTTGTCTTCCTGTCCCAGAAACCTGTTGCCCAGTGGTAATCAGTTTATTCATCAGAGAGTGGCAAACTCGCCTACGCACATACACTGATACTCACCTACAAAAGGCTTCAACATTATGTGTGTAGTTGCACCATAGGTAAGAGTTTAAGAAGGTTGATATCAGGATTTCTTTAAGGCATAGCAAGGAAAAACTAAACAATCTTTACTTTTATTTGCTGCTGACAGGTAGCAGATGAATCCACCCATCCAAACTTTGCAGTATAACCTAGTGAGTAACACCACACTTTCTTCCCACAAAGAGAGGAGATTTGCAAATTGTCTTTGAAAGAATCAGAAAAAGAACCTAAGATAATACAGCAATAATACAAAGGAAACATTAACATGCTTTTTGGAAGTATCTTGGCCAAATACAAAACAAAATGTGGTGTGATCATGTGTATCACTTCAGAGAAAAAAGCATCTCCAGGTTAGTCAAAATTCTGCTCTGGTGTTCTCTTGCCAGAAAAGTGCTTTACTAGCCAACAAAGATCATTAGTATTAAAAAGAAACACCTGCATGCTGCCTACTTCTGGACTTAATTGAAGACTGTTACCTCACGCCTCAGGATCAAGGGTGAAAAAGTCTGGATCAAGGGTAAAAAATCTCCTGGAATGAGGACATGCTCAAGGATATATGAAGAGTTTAATCTCATGCCCATTACTCTAAGTTCAGCTTTAGACTCTAGGTTATTTCATTCTTGGAATTAATTTAGGCAAGCCCACAGTATTTAGCAGCACACATTGCATAGTTTCAGTGATAAAGATCTGTGAAATGTCAAACAATGGTGTTGGTCAATTTGGTAAAAGAACAAAGATAATGTCATTCTCTCTATGGAAGCTATGAGGAGAGACCACAGTATCTTATGGAAAAATTGTATTTTGGGGGTTGGAGTATTATGACCATTTTATTGGCTTCACAATAGGAAGCAATTTACCAAGTAAGTTAAAACGTACTTTCTCTTTAACTGACCAAGATTTACGCTTCCAAGGGGTAAAAACTGCATTCTTTGGAAAGTGATAAAATTGCATGCATACTTAGATTGATGCTAACTTGTAAATGGCTTCAACATTGTCTGTTTAGATTAACTCTAGATAAGATTTTGGCAAATCAGATATCAACATTTTCTTAAAGCATAGAAAGAACTAAAATAAAGCAATCTAACCTGGTTTTACCTTTTTGCCATATTCACGTGGCAGATGAGTTCAAGCATTTTGTAGTAAAACCTATTGAGTCTAACACCAGGCTCTTTTTTGATTAATTTAGTTATTTATCTATTTATATATTTGGAAGTAAGAAAAACACTTTCACAAAGAAAGGATATTGCCAAGTTTTTTTTTTTTTTTAAGAAATCTGAAAGAAATCCTACAATATCCCTAGTGATGTTAAAGGGAAACCACAAAGGTGTATGTTGAAAGTCTTTTAGCATATTACAAGATAGTATTTGGTGTGATAATTTTGTGTCAGTCCAGGGAACAAAGCATGGTGTACTCCTACAAAGTCAAAAAACTGTTATGTAGTTTTCTTGTCATAAAAGTGTTTGCTGGGCAATAAATAATATTTATATTAAGAAGAAACACCTGTGTGCTGCCTACTTCTGGGCCTAATAGGGGGCGGTTTCCTTATTATCACAAGATTCTGATTCTAGGTCAAAGGTAATAAAACCTGAAGAAATGCAGTTATGCTCACGGTTACATGAGAGTTAAACACTCATGTCCTTTCACAGCAGTTAAAACCTATAGATTATTTTACTCCTGTAATTAATTTATTCAAGCCCTTAGAGTGTAAGACTACACATTGCAATATTTCAAGTACTACAACATGAAAATTCTTGCCCAAAAAAGTTGTTAGGCCAATTTACATAGTCACAAAGAGAGGGTCTTCCTCCCTATGTAAACTATGAGGAGAGATTATAGCATCTATGGAAACATGGTTTGTATCCAATGTCTATAGTGTTGTGATTACTTAATTGGATTCAAAAAAGGAAACACTTTTATTAAGAAGAAAGTTAAAACGGGTTTTTTCTTCTTCCTATCCCAGATTTGTGCTGTCCAGTGCTCATCAGTGAATTCACTGGAGAATGACAAAGTTGCCTACAAACACACATTAATGCTAACCTGTTTAATGTTTTCACATTATCTTTGTAGTTTCATTCTTGGTAAGAGCTTAGCAAAACAGATATCAGAATTTTTTTAAAGCATAGTGATAAAATAAAATAGCCAGGTTATATCTTATTAATCACTGACAGGTGGCAGTGGATACACTCATTTAAACAGTTTGCAGTATAACCTATGGAGTCTAACACCACACTATGTATTTATGTACTGATTTATTCATGTAGTTATTTATGGGGACATAATTAAAATACTTTCACATAGAAAGGAGAGCGTCATAGTGTCTTTGTAGGAAGCTCCAATGTAATCTTTAATATTCCCTGTGGCATGAAAAGTAAGACATAAACGTGCATGTTGGGAGACTTGTCAAAAAAAATGAAATGTAGTGATCATTCGTGTCAATTCTGGGAACATGGTGAGACTCCAGCAAAGTCAAAACCTTCCATCATGTTCTTCTGCCATATGAGAGCTTCACTGGGCAATAGATACCATTAGGCTTCAGGAGAAACATCTGCATTCTGCCTACTTCTGGGCTTAACTAGAATCTCTTTCCTGATTGCCTCAGAAGGCTGAACTAGACCAAAGGTATAAAATCCAGAAGAAACAAAGATAGACTCCTGGATCCTAGAAGAATTAAAAATTGTGCCCTTTAACTGCAGCTTAAGGTTCTAGATTACTTCACTCCTTGTGATAATTTAGGCAAGCCAATAGTATTTAAGACTATACATTATATATTTTTAGGAATCAAAATACGTGAAACCTCTAAGTTTCTATTTCAACTTTGTATAAGTATAAAGATAAGTTCTTCATCTATGGAAGCTATGAGGAGAGAGCCCAGTCCTACAAGGAAACATGATTCTTATCCTATAGATTAAAGTGCTATAATTATTACATGGGTTCACAAAAGAAAGAACCGTTAGCAACAAGGACACCCAAATGTCGTTTTCCTTTTACTGTTGCAGAGATATGTTGTTCAGTGTTAAATTTAAAGCACTCATCTGATAGTGACAAAAGTCACCTACAAATCTATGGTAATGCTAATCTGCTAA